>PVKP010017948.1:0-45100 GCA_004027715.1 Plecturocebus donacophilus | reverse complement strand
CCTCACCGCGAGCCACAATCCCGAGCTGCTGCTACGCGACCATCTTGGATCTCTCTCCGCCCAGTGATGAAGTTTTTCTGTTTCTTAGTTTTCCTTTGGCGGACGCCGGTTCCCCTCTTCCCGGGTTCGCTGCGCCCGCTGTGGAACTCTCCGTCCTCAGCGCTTCCAATTGCTGTTTTCCTTGTGGGGATGGGACCAGCCGAGCCCATCCATCCCGTATACTCCGCACCGGGAAGCGCCGCGCTGGGTGCCGGCAAAACAGCCGCGCCGGCCAAAAGAGTCGTGCTGGCGACCTGCGTGGCTTCTCTGCCGGGAATCTCCCGGTCTGTGGGCAACAAAAACTCGTCGGAAAGTGCGGCGTCCACTCGTTCTCTGCGCTTTCACTGGGAGCTACATTCCTGAGCTGTTGTTAGTCGGCCATCTTGGATCTCTCTCCCCTTTTGCTCATTTTTAAGTGTCCTGTGCAGTTCACTTACATTTGTTCTTTGAAGTCATTAGTTCAGATTGTTAAATGAACATAAAGTTAATTGAACATTATTGTTAAATCCAAGGGAAAACAAATAAAATGATCAAGAAATGGCCATACTCATTAGTGTCCACTATACAGCTAATGTGGTCCTTCCCAAAATCGATACTGAAAAGATCATGCTCCTTTGGACACTCTTCTGATGAGATGGGGTCTCACTATGTTGTCCAGACTGGAATGCAGTGGCTATTCACATGCACAATTATCTCACACTATAGCTTTGTGCTTCTGGGTTTAAGGGATCCTCCCACCTCTGCCTCCTGAGTAGCTGGAGTTACAGGTACATGCTACTATGCCTATAAAGATCATGCTCCTTTGATGAGTATGGTAGGGAGACTACTGTTTTTTAAAATATAATAGAATATCTTCTTTTTTTTTATTTTACTTTAGATGTATACTATATCCAGCATTTCTCCCCATGTTATCCCTCCCCACCCTCCCATACCCCCGCCAACTGCCTCCAGTGTGTAGTGCTCCCCTCCCTGTGTCCACGTGTTCTCATTGTTCAACACTCACCTATGAGTGAGACCATGTGATGTTTGCTTTTCTGTTCTTGTGTCAGTTTGCTGAGAATGATGGCTTCCAGATTCATCCAAGTTCCTACAAAGGACACAAACTCATCGTTTTCTATGGCTGCGTAGTATTCCATGGTGTATATGTACCACATTTTCTTTGTTCAGTCTATCACGCATCACTATTCAAAGTTCTTGCATAGGTATTATTATATTTGATTCTCACAGACAAACTTCTGAGGCAGGTATGGCATGTTTTATTGTTCCGACATTCACAGCAAATAAACTTAGGTTTAGCAACATTATATGACTTGTCCAAAGCCACACCACTAATATCACAGCCAGCTATGCTGACTCCTGGTTCACTGCTCTCTCTTTTACAATCTCTCATGACATTCCTAGATACTGGGTGTTCAGTACTGAGAAGTTAAGCGAAACAGGTTTTTTTTTTTTTTTTGAGACAGAGTCTCGCTCTGTTGCCAGGCTGGAGTGCAGTGGCTCGATCCCGGCTCACTGCAACTTCCATTTTCCAGTTTTCAAGCAATTCTCCTGCCTCAGCCTCCTGAGTAGCTGGGACTACAGGCATGCACCACCACACCCGGCTAATTTTTTGTACTTTTAGTGAAGACGGGGTTTCACCATGTTGGCCAGGATGGTCTCGATCTCCTGACCTCGTGATCTGCCCTCCTCGGCCTCCCAAAGTGCTGGGATTACAGGCGTGAGCCACCACGTCCGGCCTGTTACACAGTTTTTATCCTATAAGCTAGCCTGCCACAGCCTCATGAATGCTGCCAGAAGACAGAAAACCCCTGGTTCAAAGATGAAAGTTTGTTATCCACAGCAATACCCATGGCTAGAGTAACATCATTTTGTCTTCAGTTCCCATAACCCCAGTTCCCTAAGGATGACTTCTGAACATACGATAAGCTACATTACAGAATAAAAACCCTAATTATAGGGAACCCAAGCCTTCTATAGCGGACATTGAACATGCTTGCTCTTTGCTCTGAAGATATACATTACCTTTATTACACTGGACAGGAATTAACCTGTCTTTCTTTCCAGAGAGATGTTTGTTCTCCAAACATCATTTTAAAAGACTCTAGAACAAAGGCAGTCCATATCTCTGTTTGCAAAATGTGCTAAAACATAAAAAGACTGACGGTGAATTGTCTCACAATACAATAAGTGGAACATGAATTATGGTTTGCTGGTTTGCTCAAGTTTAAGTCGCCTATTCTATGGGACAATAGCTAGTAAGTGGTTGGCTTGGGACTTAAACTTAGGTCTTTTCACTCTGCGTTCCATATTCTACTATTCTATGCTGCCTCTCCAAGATGGAGGCAATATCTGGAAATGATGAGTATTGCTTCATCCATTAAATCATACCCTCTAGTCAACCACATCTCCTTCAGTCCTGGCATAATAGAAATACTAAACATTAACTTCCTATACATGTATGCTACTGCCCGTAAGTAACCAGAAAAGATGAAGAGAGTGGATCATGACAACAGATGGACTTTTGATCTGCTGAGCTACTTGTCAGTAATGTGAGTCCAAGTTTTATAGCCAAAGAAAATTAGATTGTGCTGAATAAAGCAGTAAGTGGACACTAAAGTAGGGGGAGGGGGGCCAGGCAGGGTGCGGGAACACCTGGGGCGTAGGGACTGAATGAAATAAAAGGCAGATACTTACAAGAACAGATTTATCTAATAGAATTTTTATTTTTATCTTGTACCCTAAAGTTTTTGTAGGAGCGGATTCTTTATGAGAAGAACCGGCAGAAGTCCTAAATTTCATTTCTGAGTCTCTATGGTTTAGAGATAGTGGCAAAGCACTTTAAAGGAAAAAAGTGTCAGAAGATCATACCTCTCCAGAAACTCATCCAAGTCTTAGGAAGGCTTGGGATGTTGCCCAAGAGGCTTTGTGCTGCCAAAAGTCAACTTGTATGGCCTCTTTAGCTTCTAGTTGGGTTTAGCCAATGGGAAGAACTGAGCAAAAGTCCACAGGGCAGGAGGAGACTGCAATCAGAATATTTATCTTTCCCCGACTCCCTCTACTAGTTGGCTGCCTCCCTTTACCTAAGTTCACCATTCCTTTTTTCTTTTTTCTTTTTTTTTTCTGAGACAGGGTTTTGCTCTGATGCCCAGACTGTAGTGCAGTGGTGTAAACACGGCTCTCTGCAGCCTCAACCTACCGGGCTCAAGTGATCCTCCCACCTCAGCCTCCTGAGTTGCTGGAACTGCAGGTAGATGTAACTATGCTTGGATAATTTTGTTTTTAATTTCTTGTAGAGACAGGGTCTCACTATATGTTGCCCAGGCTGGACGCAAACTCCTGGGCTCAAGGGATCCTTTCGCCCCAGCCTCCCAAAGTGCTAGGATTACAGGCTTGAGCCACGATGCCTGGCCTGCTCAGGCAGGCTTCCTCAGTCACTACTCTCTGGATTCATACCTTGACCTCAAGAGAAACCTTTGAGGGTATGCTGCTGCCATCAGAGTAGCATGGAATAAAGTTCCAGCTCTTAGGTTCTTCACTGGGCTTCGCTACTTGTTAGCTGTGTGACCTTGAGTAACTAATGAATTTCTCTGTGCCTTGACATTTTCTTATGTAATATTGCACTGATAACAGTACTTACATTAGAGTGATGTATGAAAATTAAACTAGAAAGCCCTTAGCATAGTGCCTGACATGCAATAAGGAGTCAAGAAGCATTAGCTAATTTTTATCGTCATTATTGTTATTGCAATTGTTATTTTTCAACATCAATAGTGTAGATAAAGAAGAAAGTTTTGTTCTCAAAAGACCATTAGCTTCTAAAACTGAAAGACCTGGCTAGGGATCTAGTAAATGTCAGTGAACGTATGGCCCTTCTAAACTAGAAAATGTGTAGGAACTATCATATTCAGAGTAGCACATTCAGAGTATAGGTTGCAAGTGTTTCAACTGGCATGTCAAATATTAATAGCCCATGTTTGAATATGTTCACTCAGTTCTAGAAAAGATGTCATCTCCATATCAAGGGATTAATATCCTTGTGTGAATATTTCCTCTAAGCTGAGATTTCTTTCACATTATAGAATTCTCTATTATTAATCATTTTCTTTAATATCTTAACAATGTGATAGGAAAATCAAATTAGGCTGCTAGAAATTTCCCATCAAACTGTATTAACTTTTCCTAGCAAAGACTTCAGTTTTCTTCCTAATGAGAATGCTAATAGCCAGCTGAGTTGGCATACTGCATGGATCAGAGAACCTTCAAGCCCCTCTTTTTTGGAGCATGTATCAGAATCATCTAGAAATCTTTTCCTTTTGTTGTCCTTTGCAACCAATTAGTTTCCAGTGCTTGTCAATTCTGCCTTTAATTTCCTATCATCTGTTCTCTATAACTTCGCATATGCCCCCACCGACTCTTGTCTAGGCTACTATCATGGACTTCAACAACAGCCCCTACCTGGTTTGTTAACACTCTAATCCATCCTCCATGGTGCTGTCATATTAATCTCTCAAAGGCACATCTGTCATGCCATTTCAAAAGCTGTCTACACTCATTACCTACCAAAAGCAGGAGTAGAGGGTACAAGTTCTTGGCATTGTTCTGCGTGCTGGGTCTCAAATTACTTTTCCAACCTTATCTTCCACTACTCTCTTCACTAACTTCTTTGCTAGTCAGACGAGATTTTTGGGCTCTGATGAATATTTTCCCTTTGCATATTTGTGCAATATTTTCCAAATGCACTTTCTACCTTCTCCACCCTGCTACACCAGGAAGCTGACCTGTGGAGGCTTTCTTGCTCTCTGGCTTCTAACTGGGTTTGGTCATTGGAAAACACAAATAAGAGATCAGAAAGCTGGAAGAAAGTGAATATAGGGTTGTATACATTCCTCTATTAAATGCCACAGGTGCTGTCAGGACGCCTTTCCTGTAAACTCTCTCTGTGTTCTGGGTTACCAGAACATGAATTTCATGTTCTAGTAACTAATCCCTCTCCTTGCCCTTCAGGCAACACCTGGAATTCTAGACGATCCCTTGTCAGGTTTCCTGACCACCCATTTTATAGACAATTCCTTTTGTAAATTCTCTTCAACAACATTGTTTAAATAATTTGTACTTATCTAGTCTCTGGTGGGACTCTAGTTGATATGGTAACAGATACCAGTCGCGGCTCCAAGAAACCAACCCTCAACTGTGATTCAGGGGATAGATTTGAGGAGCACAGGCTAATCTTGTAAGAGGGAAACAGAAACTGATTATCTGACTTTCAGTGGCATCAGGATAACTCGAACTAATACCTGTGGTAGCATAAAACATGCAGCAGTCAAGGAGCTGTGGGGCTATAATGGCAATAGTGATTCTAAAGCTGTGGGATTGGATGGCACTGCCTCTGACAGCAATAGAGCCTATAGGGAGAAGGACATATTGAAGTCCTTCCATTTCCAGCTTAGTACCTGGGTGAAAAATCAAAAAGGCTTCATGACACCTTTGAACACACATTTCATCCATGTAGTTGCTGGGTAGATATGGCTGAGCAAAGTCACACTGGCAATTTAACATCAAAACTTGCCAGGTGTCTCCTGTCAAGGTAAAGGCATTGGTGGAAAAGGAGTGGAATCCCATGACATGAGATGGGGACATTTGGCAGATAAATCAGAAGAGTCTGGGAACTCTGAATCTACAAATCCCTCTAAACCTCTCATTTCCACCCTTATCTGATAGTGCCTACTTTCCCCTGCATAAAATATTTCAGTGAATTAAATGAGGCAATTACTTCACAAGGCAATATGGATTTTCCTAAGAATCTTTCCCTCCAACTTCCACCACCCACATTGCCTCCAGGGCCACAGCAGGAGTTAGATCCCAGGCGGAGAAGTATGAGGCCTGACCCTGGAAGGCTTAGCCCATACACAGGAGGAGTTGAGGACCTCATCTGTTTGTATTGCAGAGTATATAAAGAATGTATGAGGCTAGCATGGTGACTCACACCTGTAATCCCAGCACCTTGAAAGGCCAAAATGGGGGGATCACTTGAGCCCAGGAGTTTAAGACCAGCCTGAGCAACAAAGGGAGACCCTGCTCCTACAAAAAATCAGAAAATTAGCCTGAGGTAGTGGCACATGCCTGTGGTCCAGGCTACTTGAGAGACTGAAGAGGGAGGATCACCTGAGCCCGGGAGGTCAAGACTGCAGTGAGCCATGTTCACACTGCTGTACTCCAGTCTGAACAACAGAGCAAGACCCTGCTTAAAAAGAACAAGAAGAGGTCCGGGAGTGGTGGCTCACACCTGTAATCCCAGCACTTTGGGAGGCCTAGGCAGACAGATCACCTGAGGTCAAGATTTCGAAACCAGCCTGTATGGTGGTGCTTGCCTATAATCCCAACTACTCAGGAGACTGAGGCAGGAGAATCACTTGAAACCAGGAGGCGGAGGTTGCGGTAAGCAAAGATAGTGCCATTGCACTACAGCCTGGGGAACAAGAAACAAACTCCATCTCAAAAAAAAAAAAAAAAAACACGTGAGCAGATTCTAGGTCAGAGTTGCTATTGATAAAATCATCCACCTAAAGAAAGTCACAGTGCATTGCTTCAGCTCCTCTCTCTCAGTTTCAGTAAGGGCTCCCTCCCCAGGCCCCTCAGTCTCAGGGGTGCTGACTCCACACTGTTATTCACCCCAAAGTACTGGTTGGCTATTCCTTGTTGACTTCTTTTAACCCTGGCTATCCCTTGCTGGCTTCCCTTAGCCCTGATCACAATGCCACAACTTTGAGCTTTCCTTAATTATCCTTGCTGAGAGTGTTAACTAGTACCAGGACCCTGATTGATACACTTTCTGGTTTCACGGTTTCTTGCCATGGTGCTTTCTATCTGTGTTATTCTGTATTATAGGAAGAAACCTGTTTTTTTTTCCATTTACGTTCACACTCATCACAGAATATTTCACCTCTGGTCACCAAAACATGTGTAGGTTTTTCCCACATTGATTAATTCTGTGGACACTAATGGTTGTCATCTAATTCAGTTTTGATTCTGACACTATGTACCTAGAGTTAGAGTCAGATTCCATAGGCTGAAGACTCAGTTGCCCAAGACAGCCTCCCACTTTAGATGCCAATCACAAGAAGTAGCTTGTTATATATACTTTTTTTTTTTTAGAGGCAGGATCTTGCTATGTTGTCCAGGCTAGTGTCAAACTCTGGGACTCAAGTGATCCTCCCACCTCAGCCTTCCAAATATCTGAGACTACAGACACATGACCATGCCTAGTTTGTCACCTACACTTCTGACCAACCAGCTATTGAATCAGGGTTCCCATGAGCCTCCCCTTAGGTTTTGATTAATTTGCTGGGACAGCTCATTGAACTCAGGGAAACATGTTTACTGGTGTATTATAAAGATATTACAAAGGATACAGATGAGTAACCAAAGAGGAACACAGGGCAAAGTGTGGGGAAATGGGCACAAAGCTTCCACACCCTCTCTAAGACTCACCACCCTCCAGAAACCTCCACATGTTCAACTACATGGAAATTCTTGAATCTGGTCCTTTTGGGTTTTTATGGAGACCTCATTGAATTAGCCATGATCACTTACATCACTGGTCATTGGTGATAAAGTCCATGTTCAGTTTCTCTTTCCTGTTTGGAGGTCTCGGGTGCAGGTAGGACTGAAATTTCCAACCCTCTAATCAATTTCCCTGGCAACCATCACCCTGCGGCTATCCAGGAGCCCACCACAAGTCTCATTAGAACAAAAGATTAGATCTCATTAGAACAAAAGATGCTTCCTATCACCCAGGAAATTCTAAGGGATTTAGTAGCTCTGTGTCATATGTTCCTATTACTCAGGAAATTACAAAGTCTTCGGAGCTCTTTGTCAGAAAGCAGGGTCAGAGATCAATTATTAGAACAAAAGACACTTCTAGTACCTCTATCTGCCAGGGTTTTCAGGAGCTCTGTGTCAGGAACTGGGAGCAGAAACACATATGTATTTCTTATTATTTCACACACTCCCTCCACTCAGAATCTTTCCCAACTTTTCCTTCATTAAAAGGTCAAAAGTCAAATTTTCAATGAAGCTTCTCTAGCCCTGAAGGTGGTAGTGATTTTCCCCACCACAAAGTCATATTGCCCTTCCTATATACACTTTTTATGTTCTTAGCAAATTCTTCTTTGCCTTATGGCTATTTCTAAACATGATGTATTTCCTTTCTCCGATTATTTCCTTTCTCCATCTATAAGCTTCCTGAAGGGAGTATTCCTATTTAATTCTCATTTTTATTCTTATTTTATTCTTAATGTTTCATAAATAGCCACAACTTTGTTTTTTTCTTGTGTTTCAGGGTCCATTCTCCTTGCATGTATTAACCTACTCAATCCTCCAACAAACTTTAGAAGTTACTGCTATTATAAAATCTATTTTACAGAGGAGAAATTAAGGCCTGAGTTACTTGCTCAAGGTCACATAGCTAATAAAAGGCAGAACAGGCTTCAAGCCCAGCATTTTGGCTGTAAAGCAAATGCAGTTAACTGCAGTGATATATAGTCTTTGTTATATGAATGGAAACAAAAGGAAGGAAATTCTGACACATGCTGCTACATGAATGTACCTTGAAGACATTATGCTGGCAAAGTAAGCCAGTCATCAAAGGACAAATACTGTATGATTCCATTTATACGAGGTCAAATTCACAGAGGCAGAAAGTAGAATGTTGGCTGTCATGGAAGTAGGGGTGGGAAATTAGTGTTTAATGGGTACAGAGTTTCAGTTTAGGTAGATGGAAAAGTTCCAGTCAATGTGATGATGGTTACAGAACACTGTGAATGTATATAATGCCAGCAAACTCTACACTTACAAATGGTAAATGTTATGTTATGTGTAGTTCACCATAACAACAAAAAAAACTAAATATAAATGAATCAAAAGAAAGAATGAATAAAGCAGCAGACAAATTAAATAACTAATGATGACAGTAGATTTTCAAGTCAATAGTTACAAAAAGCCTCACAAGGTGAGGCTGGACCATCTCTTGCTTCTGGTGTCACTGTTTCATTGGATAATACAGGTAATTCTGCTGCTGTGGCCACGGCTTCAGTTGGGACGTGGAGGCACTGATGTTCTTCATTTGAGGCCATCACATAGCCTAAAGGAGAACCCCAATCACCTACTCCCCACCAGTGATGTAAATGGTCAATTTTCCCAAACCGTAAAAGAATGAATCCAATTATATCTGACTTTTCTAAGAGAATAGTGTTATTACTAGGACCATGGAGAATGACAGTAAAATTTTATGACTTTTAATCAGTGGACTCCCTTGTGTAAGGGAAAGGCCCCAAATCCAAATATCGAAGAGTCAGGATGCCTCTTGCTCCTGCTTCTCTCCTATCATCTACCAGCTCTCCCTGGAGATCATCCTGTTTAGTGTTAATACTTCCTATCCACTAGTGATCCTCAAAGCCACATCTTCCACCCTGACCCCTCCAAGTCCGCATGTATATTTCAACTTCCTATCTAATATCCCCACAGAGATGTCTAACAACCATGTTAAACACAAACTGACCAAGCAGAACTTGATTCAGTGCCTTCTCCTTACAGAAATCTGCTACTCATCTCAGCCCCTACTCCACATCAAAATAAATGGCACTGCCCTCCAAAGAATTCTTCAAGCCTTAAGACTGCAAATTATCTCCCAGACTGTAGTGCAGTAGCGCAATCTCAGCTCACTGCAATCTCCGCCCCTGGGTTCAAGCAATTCTCCTGCCTCGGCCTCCCGAGTAGCTGGGACTACAGGCGTACACCACCACACCCAGCTAATTTTTTTTGTACTTTTAGTAGAGACGGGGTTTCACCATGTTGGCCAGTATGGTCTCGATCTCCTGACCTCGTAATCTGCCCATCTCAGCCTCCCAAAGTGCTGGGATTACAGGTATGAGCCACTGTGCCCTGCCTATCTTTAATTCTTTTATTCACTAAATCCACCCACCCATGCTGTGACGATGCAAGCTCTGGCTACTCTACTTCTAAGTCTTATCTCAAACTCTACTGCCTCCACCTTATGTGATCCACATTCATCTCTCCCCTGGACTACTGCAGTAACTCTGAACTGGTCTTGGTTCAACTCTTGTCTCCTGTAGTCCACTGTCTGCACTTAGAAGACAGAGATAAAATTTTAAACCTAAAGAATATGATGGATCTCTCTTGCCTAAAATCCTTCAATGATCTCCCTTTGAATTTAGATATAATCCAAATTTCTAATGCTGCCTTACAAAACTGTGTGATTTCGACCCCACCTGCCTCTCACATTTCGCCTCTTACTATTAATACTTGTCCCTTTGCCATTGCACTGCAGCCTTGCTAGCCTTCTGACTTTTCTTGAAGCATGGCAGACTCATTCTTTACACTCTTTCCTCCACCCATACCACCATGCCCCCTCATTATTCCATCCTGCTGTCTTTATATTACCCAGACTTTAGCTCAAATATCCTTCTTCAAAGAGCCCTTCTTGGCCACGAAATCTAAAGTAGTCACTTATTTACCTATTAATTTTAATTAATTTCATTGTCTCCATAACACTTGTCATTACTCCTTTTCCCCGTTTCTCTTTCTTTCCCTTCCTTCTCTCCTTCCTTCCTTCCTTTCTCTCTCTCCTCTTTCTATCTTGCTCTGTCTCCCTCAAATAGAAGAGAAGCTCCCTTTGAATAGGAACCATCTCTATCTTAACCATATTCTCCACAATATCAAACAATGTTTAATACATAATAAGTACTCAATGTATGTGTGTTGATTGTAGAAGATATTTTCACTTCTGATAAATCACTTGTTGAAATTTAGTGCATAGTCATATGTTTAAATTTATATTTGAGCTCCATTGGATTTTGAGACTGGGAACCAAATAAGTTAAACTCTAGTGTAAGAAATTATTCATAATAGCCAAATATGAAAAACACTAAATATCTATCAACTGGTAAATGGATAAAATGTGTTTGTAATGTGGAATATCACTCAGTGATAACAAAAGGAATGAATAGTGATACACGCTACAACACAGAGGAACCTCAAAAACGTGATCCTAAATAAAAGGAACTAGACAGAAAGGACCACATGCTGTATGATTCCATTTACATTAATTTTCTAGAATAGATTAATCTACAGAGACAGAAAGTAGATCAGTGGCTACCTGGGGCTAGGGTGAAAATGGGAATTTACTATAAATGGGCATGGGGAATCTTACCAGGGCAATGAAACTGTTCTAAAACTGGACTGTGTTCATCATTGCACAAATGAGTAAATGTACAAAAAATAATTGTTCACTTAAATTAGACAAATTTCATGATACATACATTATTCCTCACTAAAATTATTTTAAAATTAAAAGCATTACTTACCACTCTCCAAAAATAATTTTTTTATGCAAAGTGGAAATCCTTGAAAACCACACTCAAGTAACACTTCCTTTAAGATATGGTCTCTTTTCAATGTTTAAGTAACTAAGTAAGTAAATATATTTTTTGAGTCAGGACTCTACAATTTTTCTATTTTCAGTAGCATCATGCTTAGCTCATCAACTTTTCAGCTTTTCCATTTCGTGGACACTTGGTACCTCTATTGCTGTAACATAAACACGGAGTACATGAGTTGTAGCTGCAACTTTTAAGGCCCACAGGAAGAGCAAGAGATTCCCAGAAACAGATTTTGAAGCAATAACATGTAAAAATATCTGTTATTCTAATAACTGGTATTTTCTAATCTTATCTTTACCAAATTGGTAAAGAGCTACATCTTATGACATTCTTACCTTAAACCATGAAGATTAAACTTTTTAGTAGGGACACCTACCATTAACAAGTGACATCACAAGCCTTGTCCGTGATCAAACTCCAAATAATAGGATCTTAAGTGCAGCCTCCCCAACGTGACCAGATGAAGTGAGGATGCAGGAAGCATGTGGGGTCAGATGGTCCTGGAAGCATAGGGGACATGTTTATAGCCTTTGGTTAAGCCAATGGAGTGCAAAGAACATGTAAGGTACAAGCCTGGAGTCTAGAAATTACTTTAAAACGCCGAGAAACAAGAGTTATCAATGAGAGACAATCCAAGGTTCTTGTTGAGTATGACATTCTTGGCATACTCTCTTCTTGTTTTATAAGTCATGAGAATAAATATTTCCTTGCCAAATATTACCCCTGGGCCCAATGTTCATTCATAGAATGAATACACACTGTTAACCTACACATATATATTACAGAAAGCTCAATGGTGAACAAATAGGAGAAACAGTACGGCACCTCTGTTGAGTACAATTGAGAGTCAGGCTCCTCAAGATCAAGTTTAGGCTGTTCCATTTAATAACGATGCAAACTGAGGCAATTCTGTGAATCTCCAGAAGCCTATGTTCTCATTGACAAAGTAGGGATGGAATATGACCTCTCTCAGAGGAACATTTGGAGAATATGTGTGACATTCTTAGCACAGAGAGTAAATAGATACTCTGTAAAAGTTACTGTTTATTTCCTAACAGAGTTCATGAAAACTGATATTATCTTTTCCTTAGATGTTGAACAAAATTATCAGTGAAACAATCTGAGTCTGGAGTTCTGTTTGTGGCATGATAAATATAATTTCTGTAATAGATAAAGGATTATTATGTTTTTCTATTTCATCTTGTGTTAGCATTGGCAACTGCATTTTCCAAAATATTTATTTTTTCACCTAAGCTGTTAAATTAAGTAACCTTAAGTTTTTAATAATATTTCTTTATTTTGTATGTGTGTATGTATATATATATACTTTATATATATTTACATCTATATTTATATATTTACATAGTTATATATTTCCATATATTTATACATATATATTTATTTATATACTTATATGTATTTACTCATATATATATACACACACATACAGACATACACACACAGTTTACCCTTGAAAACTCATAGTTGAGCTGTCTGGATCCTCTTACACACTCTTATACTATAGAACGGATTTTCTTCTGTCTCTGCTCCCCTGTAACAACAAGACCAACCCCTCACCTTTTTCTATTTCCTCTTCAGCCTACTCAATGTGAAGACGATGAGTATGAAGACCTTTATGATAATCCACTTCCACTTGATAAATAGTAAATATTGAGGAAAGGATTCCCTATTTAAGAAATGGTGCTGGAAAAACTCGCTAACCATACGCAGAAAACAGAAACTGGACCACTTCCTCACACCTCATACAAACATTAACTAGAGATGGATTAAAAACTTAAATGTGAAACCCAAAAATATAAAAACCCTAGAAGAAAATAAAGGCAACACCATTCAGGACATAGACATGGGCAGAGACTTCATGACTAAAACACCAAAGCATTGCAACTAAAGCCAAAATTGACAAATGGGATTTAATCAAACTGAAGAACTTCTGCACAGCAAAAGAAACTATCATCAGAGTGAACAGGCAACCTACAGAATGGGAGAAAATTTTTGCAAGCTACGCATCTGACATCTAGAATACACAAGAAACTTAAAGAAATTTACAAGAAAAATATAAACCCCATCAAAAAGTGGGCGAAGGATATGAACAGACACTTCTCAAAAAAGACATTTATACAGCCAAAAAACATGATAAAAATCTCATCACCACTGGTCATTAGAGGAATGCAAATCAAAACCGCAATGAGATACCATCTCACAGCAGTTAGAATGGTGATTATTAAAAGTCAGGAAACAACGGATGCTGGCAAGGCTATGAAGAAATAGGAATGTTTTTATACTGTTGTTGGGATTATAAATTAGTTCAACCATTGCAGAAGACAGTGTGGTGATTCCTCAGGGATCTAGAACCAGAAATACTATTTGACCCAGCATTCCCATCACTGGGTATATACCCAAAGGATTATAAATTATTCTACTGTAAAGACACATGTGCACATATGTTTATTGTAGCAGTATTTACAATAGCAAAGACTTGGAACTAACCCAAATGCCCATCAATGTTAGACTGCATAAAGAAAATGTGGCACTTATACACCAAGGAATAATATGCAGCCATAAAACAAAAGAATGAATTCATGTCCTTTGCAGGGACATGGATAAAGCTGGAAGTCATCATTCTTAGCAAACTAACACAGGAATAGAAAACCAAACACTGCATGTTCTCATTCATAAGTGGAAGTAGAACAATGAGAACACATGGACACAGGAAGGAAAATATGACACACTGGGGCCTATTGAGGGGTGAAGGGCAAGGGGAGGGAGAGCATTAGAACAAATACCTAATGCATGTGGGGCTTAAAACCTAGATGATGAGATGATAGGTTCAGCAAACCACCTTGGCACATGTATATCTATGCAACAAACCTGCACATTCTAAACATGTATCCCAGAACCTAAAGTAAAATAAAAATTTAAAAAATAAATAGTAAATACATTGTCTCTTCTATATCATTCTCTTAATAACATTTTATTTTCTCTAGCTTACTTTATTGTAAGAATACAATGTGTACTACATATAACACACAAAATGTATATTAATCAACTGTTTGCTTTTGTTTTCAAGAGCACTCTGCTGCCCAAGCTGGAGTTCAGGGGTGAGAGCATAGCTCACTGTAACCTGAACTCTTGGGCTCAAGCAGTCCTCCCATCCCAGCCTCTCCAGTTGCTAGGACTAAAGCAGGCCACCACATCCAGCTATTTTTCTAGACAGGATCTCACTATATTGCCCAGTCTAATCTACGGTTTATGTTTTCAGTAAGGCTTCTGGTCAAAAGTAGGCTATTAGTAGCTATGTTTTGGGGGAGTCAAAACTTCCATGTGAGTTTTCAACTGTGCATGGGGGTCCTCATGTTCTTTAAGGATCAACTTTATATATAAAGCTTACGGTGATATCCACTCTTGCTTTTGATCTTGGTAATTTGCTTTTCTTTCTCTTTTCTTCTTCCTAAGTCTAGCTTGAAGTTTATCCATTTTCTTGGTTTTCTTCATACAACAAACTTTGGCCTTTATTAATTTTCTGCTTGTCAGTTTTCTTTTTCATTGATTTCTGCTCTTATCCATTATTTCCTTCCTTCTACTTATTTTGAGTTTACTTAGCTCCTCTCTTTTAAACTTCTTAAGGTGCAATATTAGGTTGTTAATATTATACCTTCCTTTTTTTTCTATAGCAGCATTTTAATGTCATAAATTATCTTCTAGACACTGCTTTAGCCACTAACAAAGTTTAATATATTGCATTTTATGATCTTTAAGTTATATTTTCCAATGTTCTCTGTGATTTCTTCTTTGAAAATACATTATTCAGAAATTTGTTTGTTAATTTCCAAGTATTTACATTTTCTATATATCTTATTATTTATTTATAATCTAATTCCTTTGTAATCAGAGAGTATGCTCTGTATGATATCAATGCTTTTAAGCTACTGAGACTTGATTTATGACCCAACATATGGTCTATGTTGGGGAACACACCATGTGCACTTAAAAAAATGCTATACATAGTTGTTAGATATAGTGGTTTAAGAATATTAATTTGATCACAATAATTTATTCTGTGGTTGAGGAAATTCTATATCTTTAGTAGATTTTTTTTGGTCAAGTAATTCTTGCAATAACTGAGAAAAGATTGTTAACATTGTGATATAAAATTGTGAACTGTTCTACATCTTCTTTTAATTTGATCAATATTATATTCATCTATTTAAAACTCCATTATTAGGTGCATAACCCTTTACTATTGTTATGTATTGTGTTATGTATGAATCCATCCTCTTGTCATTATGAAATGTGCTGTTTCATCTCTGGTAATATTCTATCTTAATGTCTTTTTTATTTGATAATACTATAGCCACTAATTTTCTTATGCCTATTCTTTGTATGTCACACCTTTTTCATTCATTTGTCTTCAAATTATTGCTGTCTTGACATTTAAAGTGTATCTCTGGTAGACAGCATATAGTTGTGTCTTACTTTTTAAATTTATTTTTATAATCTCTACCTTTAAATTGGAGTGTTTAAAGTTCATGTACACTTAATGTAAATATTAATAAGTTAGATTTTAATCTATCACTTTATTATTATTATTCCTGTTCATATCTCTGTTTCTTGTTTCTCCCTTCTTCCTTTCTAGACTTTTTGAAATTTATTTACACTTTAAAATTCAATTTTTATTTGTCCATAAGCTCTTTTGTTTACACCTCTTCATTTTACAGTAGTTGGTAGAGATTACAATATATGTCTTTAGTTATTAATAGCATAGTTAGACTTAATATTGAACCATGTTATATAATATGTAAGAACTCAGCAATTACATGAATCTATTTACAACTCTCTGTTTTTTGGGGGCTTTGATTGCCATATGCTCTACATACACATACATTATAAACTCCACAATACAGTATTATAACTTTTGCTTAGTGATATGTATTTTTAAAATTTAGATTAAAAATCAAACTTGTACATTTCCTCCTGTACTTACCATTTTCTATGCCCTTTGCATTTTCTTTTTTTTTGAGGCAAAGTCGCAGTCTGTCACCCAGGCTGGAGTGCAATGGCACAATCTTGGTTCACTGCAACCTCCACCTCCCAGGTTCAGGCAATTTTCCTGCCTCAGCCTCCTGAGTAGCTGGGATTACAGGCATGTGCCACCACACTCAGCTAACTTTTGCATTTTTAGTAGAGATGGGGTTTCACCATGTTGATCAGCCTGGTCTTGAACTCCTGACCTGGTGACCACCCGCCTGAGCCTCCCAAAGTGCTGGGATTACAGGTGTGAGTCACCGCACCCAACCCCCTTTATATCTTCTTGAACATCCAGATTTATATCTAAGATAGTTTTCTTTCGGCCTTAACAACTTCATTTAGTATTTCTTGTCACATATATCTGCTCATGATAAACTCTCTTCGGTTTTGTTTATCTGTAAACAATCTTTATTTTGTCTTCATTTTAGAAGGATATTGTTAAAATAAATTCTGGTTGGCAGGTTTTGCCTTCAGCACTTTAAGGAAAATTTGTAGTCATTTTACAATGTTTCTCTAAGTATTTTGTAACTTTTCTCTCATTGCTTTGAAAACTGTCTTAACCTTTGATTTTTAACAGTTTGAATTAATGCGCTAGGTGTGATTTTTGGGGGATCTTCATCCTCCTTAGAGTTTTCAGAGCTTCTTAAATCTGTGAATTTATGTTTTTACCAAACTTGAAAATGTTTTAGTCTTAGTTTATTCAAATAGTATTTCTGCTGCGCTCACTTTCTCCTCTCTTGAGATTCTAATTACACATAGGTTAGAATTTTGCTATTGCTCCACAGGTTTCTGGGGTGTTTTTTTCTTTTTAAAACCATTTTTTCTCTAGTTTTTTGAACTGGATAATTTCTGTTGCTCTATCTTTAAATATACTAACACTTTCTTCTTTCTCTTGTCATAGTCAATATGCTGTTAAGCTTATCTGTAAAATTTTTTATTCTAAAATTTTACTTGACTGTGTTTTTATTCTAAAATTTTAATTTTATTCTTCTTTATAGTTTCTCTTTCTCTGCTGAAATTTTCTACTCATTGATTTGCTATGAGTGTATTTTCTTTTACATTGCTGAACATAGTCATAACAGCAGCTTTAACTCTTTGTATCCTAAATCTGGTATCTGATTCAGTCCCCATTGATTGCCCCTTCTATTGAATATAGGTTGTCACATTTTCCTTTTTCTCCTATGTCCGCAAATTTGAATTGTATTCTAAATACTGTGTGCAATGTATTGTTAAGACTGTAGATCAGTTATGTTTCCACAAAGAGTTTTACATTTTTTTATTTTAGTAACCGATTATCTTAACTGGACTCAGACTCAAAGCTCAATCAATTTTTTGGTGGGAGGTAACTGGTAACTCTTTTCTTTTATTTATGCCATAGCTGGGGTGCTTAAAGTATGCTTCTTGAATGCACAGTTCAGAGGCGACTCAGATACTTGGGCAAAGTTTGTTTATACACAGAATGTGAGGCTCCCCCTTTCTGGCTCTCTCCTTTCAGGAATCCCCTGTTCTTCAATTCTGGCTGCTGCAAATGCCCTGAATTCTTTTCTCTGTTTCTTCAAGACAGGATAATTGAGGTTTTCTATCCAAGTTTATCCCACCTTGCCTGGAACATACTAGGGGTCTGAGCTCAGGGAAAAAATTAAAACAAAACATAAAACTGGAAGTGTGATAATGGGTTAAGTAGCATTGCAGAAATTTAATTGACAACCTATAAATTAATTAGTAATGTGTGAGAAGTCAAAGATATGCACACAGTGTTTCTTTTATTTGAAAGGACTTTCTCCTCCTTCCACACACATAAAAGCCAATTCATCCCTCCAGGCATAGCTCAAGCCTCCTTGCCCACTCCACTATTTCTCATTTTCTACAAAAACATCAAGCTGGCACTGCCTTAGACTGCTTTTGCACAGCATATATCTTGCATTATCCAAGTTGACTTTAGTCTCTCTGAAATTAGGAAACATGCTTTATATGTTTTTGTACAGTTACAATGTCTATCACAGAGTAGGTACTCCACAAATACTTTTCGATGAATTTATTATTTCGCTAATCTTACCTCATAGTGTCTCTGATAATAGAGTAAGAGCGCTGAGGCATCGCTAAGCCTTGCGATGATTTCTATATACTTACTGAATCTCCTCTCAGAAGAAATTGCTACTCCTAATATCAAGTTTGTTGATAGCTTTATAGTATCAGGTTTTGTCAAAGTAGGCCATTTTTTTAAAGGGGCAGAAGAAATACAGCACTGAGAAGAGGGAGCTGTTCCTTTTGAGTAGCTAAGGATCTGTAGAAATCTACAGGACTGGTAAATAAGTCTCTTTAGAATGGCTCTAGCAATACTATGCTTGTCTCAGAAAGGAAGAAGTGAAACAAAAGTAAAGGATTGTCTGTAGCTATAGGGTAAGGACTTGGTCCCTACCTGTTGATATTGGTGCAAAGAAAATAATATGCAACCGACTCTTAAAAATGTTGATGCATTAGATTGCAGGCATAATGAATACTAATCTGCAGCTGCTCATACCCAAAGGCTTCTTAATATAAATAACAAAATGCAGAATTATAATAAATGGAGACTGCACCTCTGGAAAGTTTCCAGAAGGCAGCAAATTGAAACAGCACAACCCCCAAAGCAGTAGTAATAGATTAAAAAAAAAAAAAAAGGCCAAGATGGCTTGGATCCCAGTGCCCTGAAGAGCTCCCAGTGAGGCCAATGGTGAAGGCAGCTGGAATCCCCTATGGAAACGTCCATGACTAGGTTACTATTTGGTGGAGCTGTTCTGAAGTTACATACACACACACACACTTTGTCCCCTCTTGCAAGGAATGGAAAGAAGCTAGTCTTAAGACACAAAAGTCTCTAGCCCTCAGCAACCTCATCTCTTCATAATATCATGAATGGCCAGATTGAAGGCAAAGAATTGTTTAGAAAGCCTGTAAACTAAGGACAGGATTAGAGGGAAAGCAGAGGCAATGGTGGAATAAGAACAGGAGTACTGCAGGTGAGTTGCCCTCCACAGTACTGTCTTACACAGTTGAGTGTCCCCTCAGCCTCTCATGGAATTTGACAAGTGTGCCCTGTATCCACTCTTTAGTAAATAGCACCTGAAGGGAGAACAAGTGCATTCAGGATTCCCCTTACTCTAATCTTCTGGAATCCTCCAGGGTTCTAGGGTGGGGTCAGTTCAACACAAAGAAACAATTTATTTACTTCCTGGCCTCTCTCTCCACTACTGAACAATGAGCTCCATGGGGACATGGGATCCACCTAAGTCATCCTTGTAACCATTGTGTCTAGCAGAACAGAACTTGGCACAGAGCAGGCACACAGTATATGACTCTTACTAGCTTCGTGCCTTGGTTTCCTTATCTATCTTTAAGCATGAATAATTAAAATACTTAATTCACAGGATCTCACTGTTATGATGCATTAAATGAATTTAAACATTTAAAGCATGAATGCTAGGCCATAGTCAATGTCCAATAAGAGATAATCATTGTTATAATAGTTGATATTACTATTATTGAGACGGAGTCTCACTCTGCTGCCCAGGCTGGAGTGCAGTGGCATCATCTCAGTTCACTGCAACCTCTGCCTCCTAGGTTCAAGCGATTCTCCTTTCTCAGCTTCCGAAGTAGCTGGGATTACAGGCACATACCACCATGCCCAGCTAATTTATATATATATATATATATATATATATATATATATATATATATTTGTATATATATATATTTTTTTCTGAGATAAAGTCTTGCTCTATCGTCAGGCTGGAGTGCAGTAGTGCGATGCCAGTTCAGTTCACTGCAACTTCCGTTTTCCAGTTTCAAGCAATTCTCCTGCCTCAGCCTCCCGAGTAGCTGGGACTGCAGGCATGCACCACCATGTGCGGCTAATTTTTTGTACTTTAGTAGAGATAGGGTTTCACCATGTTGGCCAGGATGGTCTTGATCTCTTGACCTCATGATCTGCTCTCCTCGGCCTCCCAAAGTGCTGGGATTACAGGCATGAGCCACCACGCCCAGCTAATTTTTGTATTCTTAGTAGAGACGGGGTTTCACCATGTTGGCCAGGCTGGTCTCAAACTACTGACCTCAGGAGATCTGCCCACCTCAGCCAATATTACTAATATCATTAAATTGAGTCACTGCAACTTGTCCTTTATGAAAAAATAATTGTGATCTTCAAGACACCTAAAAAAAATCCCTTTTTAAATATATCCCCCTTATTGAAATCAAAATTTCACGTGAAAATTAAATATCCATCATTAAGAACTTTTCTCCTTTACTTATTCATTTTTCTGAATACAAAAAAATTCTTTGAGGAGAGAAACATCTTAAGTCTCTAAAACTCTGGTAAGTTTCAGAGGGGGGTTCTAAATTAATTATTATTTATTTATTTTATTTTGGATTCAGGGAGTGGGTCTGCTTGTTTATTACATGAGTATGGGACACTGATGGAGATTGAGCTTCTAGTGTACCTATTACCCAAATACTGAACGACATAATTTTTCAACTCTCACCTCCCTCCCACCCTCTCCACTTTTGAAATCCTCAGTGTCTACGGCTTCCATCTTTATGCCCATGTGTGTCCATTGTTCAGCTCCCACTTGTAAGTGAAAACGTACAGTATTTGGGTTTCTGTTTCTTAGTTAATTCTCTTAGAATAGTGGCCTCTAGCTTTGTCCATGTTGCTGCTAAGGACATGATCTTATTCTTTGAGTTTTTAATATGGCTTTTCCCTAGACAGACTTGAAGCACTGAGAACCTGGTGATGGGCTGTGAGGGTACTAATATAGAAACTATCCAAGAAGGATAATGACAAGAAGGATGCCGGCGAACTTCTCTGACGTTCCAATGTTTTATTTATAAAAAAGTAGCTAGATAAGTGGATTCTAATGCTAATGTGCTTTCATTTCTAGCAAGCCATAAGCACATTTAGTAAGAATTTTCTTGGGTTTAAAACTTCATCTAAGCTCAGACTTACCAGTTTTTAAGATAAAACCCAACTAGAAAAGCCAATTCTCCCGGCTTTACTTTGAAACTTAGCCTTCTAATTATCTGGGCTTCCATTTTTTTATCTGTCAAATGGGTTATGCAGAAAAACTGAAGAACCTCTCATGCAGTGTGGCTTACAATGAAGAAGAAGAGAACTGTTCCCAGTTTCTGAATCAAAGTCTGAAATTCTAGTTGTAACAATTACTACTACAGTGGGAACTGTGTAGCCTACAAGCCTCTGCCCAACTGTTCTTTGAGTTCTGTATCTGGTGTTAGATGTAAACATGTCACAAGTTCTTCAACGCAAAATTACTTTGTTCCTGAATCAGTTGTGTACATGTGTGTGTGTGTGAATGTGTGCACATACATGTGTATGTGCACAGGCAGGCAGGGCAGTCGCTGAACAATGCTATCCTAGAATATTCTTCCAAACATTAGTTGATGAAGATATAATGTATGATGTCCATTTTACAGGTTGAGAACATTATCTAGAGTCCTACCCAAAGATTTTCCCATGGCCCAAACCTGAGCGCCCTGGCTGCTAGCTACACACTTGTGAATGGGTTCTTAGACTCTGTGAGTGGGCTTCCCCCAGGAAGCATGCAGTTACATCTTGAAAATGAAGTAATATATTTTCAAGGAGCAGCTAGTGATTGTAGGGCCAATATAAAATTATGTAGATTCTACTTTCCCATCAATCCCACCTCCAGAGAAAACCCACCCCAAACTGTAAAATATTGCACATTCCTCAAAGAGCAATTCAACAATTAGGGCCAGAAATCCTTCAAACAGGAAAGATTACCCAAAAAAGGGCTGATGTGACATCTAAAGATGCAAATGAGACCTCATATGCAACAAGGCACCTGGCTTCATTGAAGGGGCCCAGACTCTCAGTCAGTGCCCTCCAGCCTGGCAGGACCCCAACACGGTTTCAGGCTGTGCCCACATTCTGTTTCCTGCCTGCTGGGAAGATGAAGAAGCTCTGTGCGTGTTTTCAATTATTCAGGCTCCTCACCTCCAGACTTCAGAAAAACAAGAGTGGGTAGGGAGAAGGTTTAAATGCCAGGCCTTTCCCCACAACTTCTTTAGCTTTTCAGATAGGAAAAAAAACAAAAAAGGTGAAGTGAGATGTTTTGGTTGATATCCAAACCAAAAACGAAAGATCTGAGGCCCTGCTAGAAAGAGTACAGAAAAGGACCTCTTCTATCCAGAGGTGAAGAATGAGGCATTTATGCTTGCCAGTGGAATCTGAAGAAAATATTTATTTGCTGAAGAGCTGTCCAGGCGCCTGGTGTTCATACAAAGAGAAAAAAAATAAAAAACAAACAAACAAAAAAACCTTAGCTCAAAGACCTCAT
Source organism: Plecturocebus donacophilus (assembly GCA_004027715.1). Taxonomy (NCBI): domain Eukaryota; kingdom Metazoa; phylum Chordata; class Mammalia; order Primates; family Pitheciidae; genus Plecturocebus; species Plecturocebus donacophilus. The sequence continues at coordinate 22,206 of PVKP010017948.1, read as the reverse complement.
ATTGGCTATTCTGGGTATCTAGCAAATTCAAACACCTGTGTTACAAGTAGGAACCTGTCTCCTCACACCTGTGCCTTCCAGACCCAAGTAAGAAATGGCAGGAAGAAAGATGGTTCGTAAGTGCTGGGGCCAGGGAGTCCTGAGCCCCAGTTGCGGAGAATGTGAGCAGCCCTGCCAAGGATAAAAGCCAGGGAAGCTTTAAATCGCATCATAGGCCTAGAGTAGTGGCAGAACCTTGGCCATGACAGCACAGGTGGGTCCACACTGAAGGGGGTTCACTGAACCTAGTCTGAGTTGCTGCTGAGTTCTCAGAGGGATGTTCAGGGCTGAGCTAAAAGGCACATGTTCATCCAGAAAGGAGATGGCACCAGAAGGGAGTGGAAGCTAAGCCATTTCCACTGGAGGATCAGGGAGGAAGGGAAGAGAAAGGGAATCCTCCATTTGTGAAACACTAGCTGGCAGTGAGGCTACCATGAGAAAAGGGGACCACAGGCTAAAGCTCAAAGCCAGGCTTCTGGACTACAGAGGCAACCGAATGCCCACTGAGTGTGAGTGTTCAGTGACTGCCTCTCTACCTAGCATCTTCCTGGAATCTTCCTAGGGGTCATTTAGTAAACAACAGAAAGTGCTGCGGCTGAAGAATGACTTTCCTGGGAAAGGCTACTGCAGGGAGGTTGTTTAAGTTCCATAAAAACTGACTCTGATCAGTGCATTATTTTCAGCAATATGGCAACAAACCATACCTTGTTAAATTTAGAGGAATTTAATAGATTTATAACGCTAAAAAATTAGGGGAACTCTAGACATAAAGGTTTGTTAAACAGATAAATTTAGTCAAAAGGTTGTAAATTAATGAATGACCCAGTGCTAAAAATGAAACTAGCTCCAGAATTTATTTGAAATATATTTGAATGTCTTCAGAAGTGGCATGCATTTTTCAGTCTCTCAATCCAATACAGTCCCCACCATTGCTTCTTGTAATAATATATATCACCAACCACATTGTAGGCATTTGTGCTTTTTTCATTTTTATGAGGAGGAGTTTCACTCTTGTTGCCCAGGCTGGAGTACAGTGGTGCGATCTCAGCTCACTGCAACCTCTGCCTCCCAGTTTCAAATGATTCTCCTGCCTCAGTCTCCAGAGTAGCTGGTATTACAGGCATATGCCACCACAACCAGCTAATTTTTGTATTTTTAGTAGAGACGGGGTTTCTCCATGTCGTTGGTCAGGCTGGTCTTGAACTCCTGACCTCAGGTGATCTGCCTGCCTCAGCCTTCCAAAGTGCTGGGGTTACAGGCAAGAGTCACTGGGCCTGGCCAGTATTTGCACTTTTTTTAATTTATGAGGATCCTGCAACCCAGAGAGTTAGGGGCAGATACGCTTTCACTTTAGGGTGCTTCCTGCCATGCCAAATCATGTCGCTTCCTCTCTGGCAAATAAATACCTATATTATTTATTCTTGTTTCCCAAGGTTTTCATTTCTATACTAAGAATTAAATCACTTTTGCCTCGGAATTCTGGCAGCACCATTCCCTCCCTTGCATTGACTTTGGGATGGCATTGTTCCCTTGCAGACCGAGGCCGCAGCAAATGTTCTGGACCTGAATGAACTTTCCATCTGGGTCCTTCTGACCTGTCCAGCATTCATCAAATTTCACCAGATTGTGAAAAAGGTAATAGTGCCTTTTCTCTCTTCTGTTCTCACAATTCATTGCCTGATCCTCAATTCAGGTCTATTACCTTTGAAAGGATCTTGAAGAATTGTTTTCACTTTAGTCAAATCTCAGTTGAAGCAAATACGCTTATTCAAGAGTGGGCCTGAGTCTTACTAGCTTCTTCTCAGTATGACCTATTCGGTATTTATTTTGGCAACTTTGGCTACTAAGTAACTGGCAATTTGTGGAGAGTTTCATTTTTTGTTACTTAGGTAGTCTCTACTTTAGTACCCTTTACTACCTAAAATTGGCAGGTACTTGGATAAAATGTTATAGATATGGGGCTTCCTTGAAGGCTATAAGATGTGTGTCCATTACCTAAGGGCTGCACTCTTAAAGCAGCTTTCAGAGAAAAGCAGCAAATTTGCCTGAGTTTCTGATCTTACAGCAGCCCTTCTATGGGTGCCTCCATTATTTGATCAAAAAACAAATATTTGAAATCTTTGTTGTACAAATGAATAAAAAACTTAATGGATGAATAAGCACATAAATAAACATATGAATAAACAAAAGAAACAGAATAAGGTAGGATAGACTATGACTAATGAGTTGAATTGTTCAAACTATCAATTCTATAGTCCTTAGAGTTTAGAGAAGAAAGGTGCTAAGCATTGCTTAGGGTGGCGGAAGAGCTTTAGAATGGAGGTGACACAGTTTGAACGTGTATCCTCACCCAAACCTCATATTGAAATGTAATTCTCAATGTTGGAGGTGGGGTCTGATGGGAGGTAATTGGATCATGAGGGTGGGGTTCTCACAACAAAACTTGGCTGCACTGTGCTCCTGCCCTAGGAATCTGTGGAACTTTGAACTTAAAAATGATGAGTTAGGGTATCTAGCAGAATAAATTTCTAAGCAGCAAAGGCAATCAACATACAGGCTGGCTGCTTCTATCACCTATACTTATATGTGGGAGCAAAGAAATGACTTTAAGCTAAAACTCATATTTAAATGGGAAGCAGAGCATAGAAGTTTGGAAATTTTGCAGCCTAGCCGTGTAGCAGAAAAGGAAAGCCCATTTTCAGGAGAAGAATTCAAGTGGGCTTCTGAGAAACCACTTGATAGGGAAATCTGCGTAACTAAGAGGAAAGAAAGTGCTGATAGCCAAGACAATGGGAAAAGGCCTTGAAGGCATTTCAGAGACACAATGGTTTCAGGGGCCAGACCCAGGGCCCAGCTGCCCTCAGCAGCCTTGGAACATGGCTCCCTGCCTTCCAGCCAGTCCACCTGCAGCCGTGGCTCAGAGTACTCCAGGTATGGCTTGGGCCACAGCTCCAGAGAGTATAAGCCATAAGCCTTGGTGCCTTCTACATGGTGTTAAGCCTGTGGGTCCACAGAGTGCAAGAGTGAATGAAGCTTGAGAGCTTTGCCTAGATTATAGAGGATGTATGGAAAAGCCTGCGTGTCCAGGCAGAAGCCTGCTGCAGTGGCAGAACTCTCACAGAGAATCTCTACTAGGGCAGTGTAGAAAGGAAATAAGGTCTTGGAACCCCCACACAGAGTCCCCACTGAGTCACTGCCTCATGGAACTATGAGAAGAAGGCCACTGTCCTCCAGACTCCAGGATGGTAGATTCGCCAGCAGCTTGTACCCTCAGTGTGGAAAAACCACAGGAACTCAAAAACCTGTGAGAGCAGCCTCTGAGGCTGAACCCTGCAAAGCCACAGGGGCAGAGCTGCTCAAGGCCTTGGAAACCCAGCCCTTGCATCAATGAGCCCTGGATGTGGGACATGGATTCAAAGGAGATTATTTTTGGAGCTTTAAGATTTAATGACTGCCCTGCCAGATTTTGGATTTTCATGGGGCCTGTAGCCTCTATTTTTGGCTGACTTCTTCCTTTTGGAACAGGAATGTTTACCCAATGCTTGTACTCATGCTGTATCTTGGAAGTAACTAATTTGTTTTTGATTTTACAGGCTCATAGGTGGAAAGGATTTTCCTTGTCTTAGATGAGACTTCAAACTATGGACTTTTGAGTTAATGCTGGAATGAGTTAAGACTGAGGGGTTATTGGGAAGGCATGATTGTATTTTGAAATGTGAGCAAGATATGAGATTTGAGAGGTACCAGGGGTAGCATAATCTAGTTTAGACATATGTTGCCACTCAAAGCTCATATTGAAATGTAATCCCCAGTGTTGGAGGTGGGGTCTGGTGGGAGGTAATTAAATCATGGGGGCAGATTTCTCATAAACAGCTTAGCACCATCTCTCTTGGTACTGTCCTGGTGATAGTGAGTGAGTTATTCTGACATCCAGTCCTTTAAAAGTGTGTAGCACCTCTCCCTCTCTTTCCCCTGCTTTCACCATGTGACTCACAATCTCCCTTCCACAACTTGACCTTCCACCATGATTGGAAGCTTCCAGGAGCTTCCCCAGAAGCTGATGCCACTATGTTCCTTATACAGCCTGTGGAACCATGAGCCAATTAAACCCCTTTATAAATTTCCCAGTCTCAGGTATTTTTTTACAGTGATGCAAGGATAGCCCAATACAGTAAGAAAACTTAGAATTCAATTAATCATCCTCCTTGTTTCCCATAATGTCAAATGTCTTATTCAAGTGCTCTAAATCAAAGTCCCTCACTTAAGGGAAAATATGGGGAAAGAACCCAAGTCTCTGGCTCCCAGACCAAGGGACTCTCTACCTCCCTGGGTCTCTTTCCAGCTGGAAAGGTAACAGGGAATTTTTTGAGTCTAGCGATGCAAGCATTCCCATTGCCACCTTACAGCACTTTTTAAAAAGTCTCTGTTTCTTTTTGTTTCCGAATGCGGATGTCAATCTGTGAAGGATAATGCATCTCTTAAACAAAAATTTTGCCTGATATTCTTTTCTCAGGGAACAGTCAATAAACACACATTTCTCTAAAACACATATAAATGGCATAAAAATGATTATCAAGCCAGCTTGGCACCAAAAAGAAAGGTTTGCATTACGCCTCAAGGTCAATAGCCTGGTATCATTACAAATATCTGAAGAATTGACCTAAAAACTATTTTCTTCCTCAAGGAAAAAAAGTTTTAAACTTGAGGACATATGGCAAGGTAGCAGCAGATGAACTGCAGAGAAAACTGATGTGACTTAAGTCACTCATGTTTCTGAGACAGAGAGACAGAGTTAAACAGGGGAAGGCGATAGGCCATTTGACAGATCAGGAAGGAAAGTTACAGTTATCATGGTCATCTGTTCCACATTTTCTCCCCTTCCCCCCAGGCTCCAGAGGCCACTGTGCACACAGAGCCCTTTGATCTGGCCTAGGTGGACCCCACAGTTCCTTCACAAGGGCTGACAGTTTGACAGACAGATAGCTTGCACATCGACAGCCCAGACACCCAGCTCTGTTGCCTCACTGGTCATCATCAGCACTTTTAGAAAGAATGCCAAATATCTCCTAGAGGAAACAAGAAAGAAAAGAAGGAGCAACAGTTTCCTTGGAAAATGGTCACAGAATTTGCTGTGGGTAGAAACCTGCCCTTCCTTGCTTACCTTTAATGCCAGGTGAATTTAGGCTTTCCTGGTGAGATGACCTTGACCTAGGGCTGCTTTATATCCTGCAGTCCAGTAGGGGCTGCTGATCATCTGATGGGTCATCCCGAGACTGGCTTAAGCCTTGATCTCTTTCTGCCTTCTCCTAGCTGCCCCCAGCATGCCCAAGAAGCGTGAACTTCACCATGAAGATATGGCTCACATTGTTGCCATGCGTTCTCCCAGCCTAAGGCTCTAACCCACCTGTCTGAACAAGGAACCCTCAAGATCCCAAGAAGCAGACCGTATTTGACTTGTTCAATTATAACCAGTGGGTAGAAGACTGCAGACACAAATATGGTATTCAGATACTTGTTAAATGAATGAATGAAGGATTATTCCTGTGGCAGTCAATGGTGAATCTGGAATTCACCAACTCACAATCTAATCAGAGTTGCATGGACTATCACCCCTCTGAACACAGACTTTATCGATACTTCCTATGGCAGTTGCCATGCTAACTTATTATCGTTATTTTTAATTTAGTAATGAGCCCTTTAGAGCAGAACCTGTGCTCAATTCATCTTTACATCACTCATTGGATACATGTTTATCAGGTACTCGGTGTTCTAAGGGTTTTAGAGAATAAAAAGGCAACTTGGGTGCATGCTGTTTTCTCTAGTGTAGATGTCGATTGGGGTGGTGGTGAGAGAGAAAGCATGATGCCTGACTGAAAGGTATGGAGATTGAGGAGAAGAGGATGAGAACCATAAGAACCGCGTTTGTTGAGTGCTTACTGTGTAACCGGTTCCTTATCAAACGCTTAGACTCTCATGAAATAGACATTAGTATTATGCCCATTCACAGATGAGGAAACCAACCGAGGCTCAGAATGGTTAAGTTATTAGCAGGGCAAAAGAGACAGCAAGACATTTCTGATTCTGGAACCCATTTATTTGTCTGTCTTTCATCCCACACATACATATAGGCACATATGCGCGCATGCGCGCATACACATACACACACACTCACACACGTATAATTTTGGCTGAATTTGTCTTTTAGTGACAGTAACCTTTATACTACTTGAAAGACAGTCTCATATGTATAATACAACATTAATCAACATAGTATTACCTATTTTATTGAATAAACTGATTTGATAATGTGTGACCAAAAGAGTAAATGTGCTCTTTCTTCCACAGTCCCTAAAATAATCACTGTGGATTAATCTTTTCCATCCCTGGGGTAAAATTTCAAGAAAGTCTAAAAGCTGTTTAGGCTCCTTTTAACCACAAAAGCAGTCTCAATGTAGAAATTAAAACACTCAGTCCACTGTAATCATGGAAATGCCATATTTTATTCAACTTAAGGATTCCCCTTAGGGCCAAGTCTGGCTTCCTTTAGGTGCAAAGCCTGGGCCATGGGTGTGATTTCCCTATCCTGCTCTCCTTTTCCTATACCCCACTCCCTGCCCAAGGTGAGAGGAAATGAGGAGGGAAGGACACAGCGTCTCATGGAAGGTACAGCTGTAATCTGGACGTGAACACCCTCTGAGTAGCGGATGGATGATTGCTAGCTTTTTTACTGTTTATTGCACTTTGTTTAAAAAAATATATCTCCTGCTGAGACCCCTGATGCATCTTTCTTGATATGAGCAAAGTCTATACTCTCTGGGTCAACCTAGGACTTTTCTGTCAGAAACCCAGCCCACCCAGCTCCCACTGTGGGGATTTGCTCCCTCCAAGCAAAATTTTCCTTAAATATCCCCAGGCCAGCTCCTGCTGTGGCATTGACATTTGGCCCCTGGGGAGTACCCTGCTTTGAGGGGAGGGAATAAGGGAGTCATTCCTAGCAGCCTCTTTGTGATGGCACCAGATGACCAGCAGCATTAATCTTCCTCAGGCAGAAACAAAACACCAGTCCTACATTTCCCAAGTTCTAGAGGGCTCTGGACAGGCTGTCAGAGTAGCCCCCTCAAAGCCTTTCTCAATCTGCTATAAGGTAAGAAGAAAGAGAGATGCCTCCTTACTCTAAAAACTCCCTCCTAGCTTCTCAACCTCAGCTGCTCCTATGGGCTGGACGTGGGTAATCCCTTCCCATGGAAGAAGCAGTTTCACAGTCTTTCTTGGCCGGTCCTGGGCAGGTGGTCTAGCACTCCCTCCTGAGGCGGAGCTGCTGGGCTCTGACCTGTGTTCCTCAGCCTATCAGGCCTCAGGGGAGATTGAGCCTGTTTTACCATCCTGCTACAGGTCTGTATGGTCTGTAGGTGAGACCCTTCCCACCTAGCACACATATTCAACCACTAGTAGCAGCACTGTCCCACTTCTGCAGGTGCCTACCCCAGAGAGCTATGCACATTTCCCTTTCACATTGAGGTCCAAATCCTTAGCCTTTGCTCTTTATCATGTTTCCATTGCTGGCAAAGGCCACTTCGGCAGTAATATCACAGCAAGAACCACCTCTGAGAGACTGATTGTCTATTCTTGGCTGTCAGTGTAGTACGTGCTTCTAACTACTAACCAGGTGGGTGAGGTTGAGGTTACCTGTTTATGGCTCTAGAATACATAAGGTGGAGAGAGGAGAGAAAGAAGGCAAGCAATATGAGAAAGGTTCTTGGGTGAGTAAGGCCAATATTCCTGGAAAAGTTTGGTGGGACGGAAGTACAACAGGACGTTACTGGCTAGTTTGTATCAAATATTGATCTCCCAGACATTGCTCTGATCACTCTATGTGCAATAACTTGATTCTCACAATACTCCTTGGAGGCCTCTATTATCTGTACTAGTTCCATTTTGCGGATTAGAACACTGAGGCACAGAGAGCCTATCTAACTTGTCCAAAGGTAGTAAATGAAAAACAGGCAGTCTTTCCAGAGCCTGTGCTTGGAAGCACCCTACTCATCTGCCTTCCACAAATTCCGTGGGGGGAATTCAGGGGCAGATTGTGGGAGGCCCCTTGTGCCATAAGAAGTTTAAGATCATCCTCTGTCTCTGTAATATCAGATTAAGAAACACCTCTGTGGGGCTCTGCAGGTGGGTCCTTAATGACCTGTTTTTATATAGACCATGAGCTAACAATGGTTCTTACATTTTTAATGGGTTGTTGAACTGTGAGGGAGAGCTAATGTGTGTCTGTAACTTACAAAGCCTAAAATATTTACGATCTACCCTTTATGAAAAGTTTGCTGACCCCATCTGGACAACGGTTCTCACACTGTGTCATCTTGAATGATTGGAATCTGCAAGGATTCAGTGAACACTGAGGCAGGAGAGGGTAAAAGCTGCTAAAAGGAATTCCTTAGCAGGAATCCCAGGTTTCTCTCTCAGAACTCCCTAAATAGAACAATTCTGCATTTTAAAAATTTATTTGGGTTCTGTATCAATATTTTGTTTACAAGTATTTACCATAAAAAGAACACCAAAAATCCAGATATGGATTAAAGAAAACCATCAAAAGTCTACCACTGGGGAAATGGCTCACAGAGCAGAAAGAAATGGGGGCCGGTAGCAGTGTTCAGGATGAACTAGAGGAGGAGAATCTCAAAATGAGGAAAAAAAAAAGTTAGGAAACTGTCTTGATAATCCTAGCATGAAACTCTGAATGAGGAGGATAAGAGTAACAATAGAAAAGGAAGAAGGAACGTGAGGAACTGACGGGCCTTAATAAATTAGCACACAGGAAGAAGTGAAACCTCGAGGATAATGCCACAATTTCATATGTGGGTACCGGAAAGGAAAGGATTTTCTTGACAGAAGTAGATAATATTAGAAGGAGAACCTAGTTTGGATGAAAAGTTGTTGAACCGAATTTAATCTGTGTAGTTCAACCTCAGATAAGAACTCAGTGGCTGTCCCTTCCGTTCCCCAAGCTGAGGGTGAAAGGACATGGAAGAAGAGAGCCACAGAATACTAACCTCAAAACCCGATCAGCACGGCGGGGCGAACACACTCTAGCACCAAGATGGCAGCCCATGACCAATTTTCTCATCATTCTCCTTTTCAGGAGTAAAAGGTAGGGCTGGGGCTTTAAATCTTTCTTTCATGTTTTCTTTTTCTGTTATTATTGGTTGATTAAAATATTTTATTATATTTTTATCAACCAATAATAACAACAATGACAAGATCAGATGTTTAATCAGCATAGCTGAAATTATGTTCAGTGTGTTTTACCAACTCCCCGCTCCTTCACCTGCACAATGAACCTTAGAGCTTTCTCTCCCCTTTACAGACAGTAATGACCTGCAATAGGCCCCTGATACTGGATTCGACTTCTGGGAAAGAATGTAAACCTTCTACAGCCAGAAGACTTTAATTCTCTGCCGTTCCTTTTAGATCTGTGCCTGTGTCAGCAGGGTGCTATTACAACAGGAGACTTTATTACATCTTATCCAACTGTTGGCAAGTTCTGAATCTTAAAGAGAACTGTTTTGTAGTACAAAGATTAGAGTGCTCCATAGAATACTAAAAAGGGAAAGAGAAAAAAAAAACTAAGTCATCAAGAAAACTTTTTAAAAACCCTCTCTGCATATGCTTATTTGAAGAGCCTGTATTATGCACTTGGAATTTACTTTAATTATTAACATTGAAGGAAAATGTTCCTTCTAAGCACAGAAACTTCAAAAGGTAAATAGTCACCAGGGTTCAGGTGCCTTTTTCTTAAAGTGCTGTCATAATAGCAGTTGCAGCAATGCAGCTATTTGGAGGTTTGGTTATAGTTTGTTTTATTTTGTTTTCACTCAATAATTGCAAAGTGCTTTATAAGGAAAAAACAATCAATAAAGCTTCTACTGGATTGGGGCAAACTAAGACATGAACTTTGCCAAAAGTCATTTTGCCAATCCTCAGGGAATGCTCTGCTCTCTACAATCGCCGAGGATTGAGGAACTGGCTTCCAAGGGAAGACTGTAAGAAAGGGTGTGTGTGTGGCAGCTTGTTGAATGATGACTATCGGAGACATGCCAAGTACACCAGTGCCAGTAGGAAAGGGATTGATTCATGAGACCAAAGAGGGGAGGGTGCAAAGAGTCAATAGAAACTGTGCAGAATCCAGCTGGAAATTTACATATGACCTTGGATGTCCTTTAAATGGCATGTGGTTCTCCAAAACAGTCTCCATCGTGGGCACAATTTAAACCTAAACTGAAGAACACGCCAGCCTTCTTTTCCCAGAGGCAAGAGAATGACTTGCTAGTTATTTGCCATTTTCACTTCTTTACATCTGCAGCACTGGATGGTTGGAGTTAGACTTTCTGTTGTGAAACAATGGCTCAGAGGTCAGACAAGCAGTCTCAGGTAACACTGACCTCCTGAAAGAGGTCAGCATCAATTTTTAAGTAATGGGGCAATTATTTTTCTATCTTGCTCATATCTGGTCACATTTCCTTGCACTCCTTAAACATCCATTTTGACCTAGACTGTCTTTCACTTTGTTACCCTAAGCTGAAGGATTTCTTTTCAACTGTAGTCTCATGACCTTGTCTCTGTCAATTACATTCTGCCTATATCTCCAAGAGTGACTTGCATAGGAGAATGTAACATGTATGCTCATATGTCCCCACAGGCTACCCAGAGACCTGTCACTAGGAAGTCACCTGCATGGTTTGGTTGGGAGACATACACATTTATACACGCACAAAGTACACAACATATGTCAGTGTTTTCTGTGATTGAATAATTGATGGATTATTTTGCAGGTAACTGAATAATGGAAAAGAAAAGACAAAACATGGACAACACTGAACATTTGTTCAATAATTCATTCATTCAACAAATATTCATTGAACTCCTAAACTCAAAATACTCACTTGTATACAGCTCGTTCCTCAATGAGCTTGGTTCTACACCGAGTTCAGCAGAAGCAATTATCTAATGAACTTGAGCCTCACCGATTGACAATCTCAGCTAAAGAAACCTCATACCCTCTTTGTAGAATACTTTGCCTTAGTTTTCAGATAAATGCAGCAAAGAATTCTAGTACCAGTTCTCCTTCCAATGTCACACACTTAGCCTAATTTCATGCTTCTCATTCTTAATAATGCCATTTAATTGGTGCCATCGTAACTATTGTCATTGTCATCAATAAATATTTATGGAGCAACCACAGGATATCTTGTACTGAACCTAAATCCTTAAAGATTTTATAACCCAGAGGATGTATAGCCCCTGCTATCTAGAAGCTTAAGGAGGTAGATGTTAAACAGACTAGCTAATTAATGGCAAAGAGTTGTTAAGAAGCTATAGAGCTAACCAAATCCAAAAAAGTGTTTTTATATGTAATCAACTATTTTTGATTTGTGGAAAAAATACTCTCTTCCCCTCTAATAACAAGCAGGAAAATAGCTATTTTCTGTTTCGCCCATAGGGATATCTGCATACAAATAATTCAAACAAAACTAAACTTTCAAACTTCACGCTTTCCCGAGGGAATCATCTTTTATTAGAAATAGTCACTTCAAAGGTTTGAATAAATGCGAGGGTTTTTTTAAACACTGGAAGCAATTTACATTTTTGTGTGTACATTCTCTAAATGATTCTGATCAGATTCAGAGACTTCATCCTGCCAGGAATGTTATGAAAGTGTGAAACTTCTTAGCACAGGGATATCAACCAATTAGTGACAGAAATTGGCTGAGTATTCAAGACCCCAAATAAACTTTAGATCAGATGAATTTCGGACCCGAACTCAAGAACTGAAAGTAGGAACATGTGTTTCACTGGAACCTCTTCAACAATAGTAAGGTCCTTTAAAAGCATATTAGTTTCTGTCAAATGGCATTTATGACAATAAGTTGACACTGTCTTTATCACCTTTACCAAAGTTTACAAAATGCCTTCTCACCCAATACATTTTATTTATGTCCTCTTTAAACAATTCTATGGGTTCGATCCTGTTATTCTTCTCATTTTATGATGAGAAAACTAAAGATCAGGCTCAACAAGAATTGCACAGCTAAAACATGGAAGAACAGAATCTTGAAGCCAGATTTTATTTTAATATATTGGAATCTATCCTAAGCTGTTTTGGCCTGAAATTGTCAGACGGTTCTATATCAAGCAGTGTGGAAGAGTAATGGTGATGGTGATGGTAAAAGAAACCTAAATGATTCAGAATGACAATGTATGCATTACAAATATTCTAGATTAATAGTAACCTGTTTGCATGTCTTGATGCTAAGCTGAACTACATCAATAAAAGATTTAAATTGCTAACTAGTCCTGTCTTAGTAACCATTGAAACCAAGTAATATGAATAAACTAGCAAGGACCTGAGACTTGGATAAAATTCAGGGCTGATGATCATGGGTGTGCATTGACACAGTTATGCTAATTGGTAATGTCTAACAACCCTTCTGATTAATGAACACTTGTAGTTGTTATTAAATGATATTTTCTATAAGCCCAACTCTAAGCTAGACAGTTTCTGATACTTGAGCTCATGAAATCTTTACACAACCACTCTGTGATAACCATCAGCCTGTTTTTGTTCTTTTTTTTTTTTTGGCACATCTTAAATAAATTGCAAATTTTGTGATGATGATGTTCTGTATCTCACACACGCTGTAGCTGTAAGGACACATACTAGAAAAGGCAGAAACCAGCTATATTTAGGTAGAGGAGAGTGGCAGTAGGTATTTCACACTTGGGACAATTATAATCTATGGTATAGCCATTCATTGCAAGAGAGATTTTTTTAAAAATCTGCATATCTTCCATTTAGGCTTTATTTGCCTTTGACAAGACCTCTCCCTTAGCATAAACTCGCATAATACACAGCAGAATGCCAATGAAGCATGGACAGCTCTCTGCTAGAAATCCTTAGGAAATCATCAATTCCCCACAGGGACTGGAGTCATTGATTCCCTCCTGGGACCTGCCTTTAGAAAGAAAGATCTCAGAGGAATTTAGAAGAAGCATTAGCTCTGTCAGTAAGCCCAGAGGGAAAAAGTAGACAAATTCTACTCTCAATTCAATTTAATTCAGCAAGTATTTATTGAGCCTAACACAGTCTTCAAGATACAAAAGTAGAAGAAGACTCAGTCTTCCTTGTCCTCAAGAAACTTGACAATTTAGAGTGGCAAAATTATGAACCACATAATATTTAGAATTCTCTAAATTCAAAAAAGAGAGGCTTCTCCCTGAAGGTAGTCTACCTCTCTGAGCCTGTTTCATTCAGAGTGAACAAATATCACCTGCTTCTACATGATTGTCTGGATCAAACGACATGATGCATATCAAATACCTAACATATGGTGAGAACACAGCTAAAGCTGGTTATCATCATACAATAATTAAATCTTGTTGTTTTATTGACTTGCTGAATTCTTGTGTAAACAAGAATTCTACCATACTTATGAGAAACTAAATCGGTTGCTGATGTGGTGATTGTAATTTGCTTCCTAGATTAACTTTTGGTGACAAGAGAATAAACAAACCTGTTTAAAGTGATCGCAAGTAGATCTGTGCATCAAGGATGAACAAGACGTATTTCTAAGTATGTGGGATATATCTCAACATAGCCCACTGGTATTTTCCCGCTGTTCTCCGCCTGGTCTTTCCTCTGCTGTGTTCATAATAGTTTGTCAGCTCTTCCTTGTTTGCTATGAACACTTGCTTAGCATTGCAATCACAGATAATCAGAGTACAGTGGTTCTTTAACCTTTAATTCTCTCTCTCTCTCTCTCTCTCTCTCTCTATCTATCTACCTATCTTTCTCTCTCTCTCTCTATCCCTGAAAAGAACAGAAGGATTTGGATTTACTCTTCCCTTTGCAGTTGTTTTAACTTGGGTTTGTGTTGTGCCTACACATGAATCAAATTTCCTAATATTAAATAAACAAAGCTAATAAAGAATGAGCTTCAGCAGAACAAAGAAAGTCTGTTATCTTGAGCCAGTGACTTGGATAAGAGTCTTAAAGACAAATTAAGAAGGATAATTTTGAAGAGGGAAAAAATAAAAAGCGCTTGCATTTTACAAATGAATGTGAGATATGCGTGCAGGTTAGAAAATACTAATTGGATTTACCTTACTTTCTTGAATTGGAAAATACCAGTTGGATATATGTCAACTTCACACACACACACACACACACTACCAGCCAGAAATAGACTTGCTCTAAGTATTCTGGAGCACTACACAAGAAGAGAACCACATATATATCTCAGTATGTAAAAGCTTTAAAAATAATAAAAAAATTAAAATTTATTTCTCTCTGCTACCTCAATAAACATAATTTTCAGTGACCTGAAATGGCAGATTTGAACTTAGAATTGTGGGACTTCTCTGAGTCCACTGTTGCAATGTGGCACTAAGGGAGAGTTGGCACCTAGCCTGTACCCCTTCTCTTTTCACCTCTGGCTTTGATCCTTATGAAGCACCTCATTCACAAGTCTATGGCTCCCCTAGCCTGCACACCAAAGCTCCATTCACACCCACTGCCTAAAGCCTTCCTTGGTCACCTGCAGGCCTAGTGGTGTGCAGATCAGTGGCACGGTACATCCCCAAAAGACATACCCAGGAAGAGGCCCTTTCAGATGCAGTAAGTGGGCTGAAAGATATCTGAGCAGGGGTGTTTTGAATCATTGGTATTCATAGAATAATCTACAAAGAGCGGTACAGGCTCAGGATATGCCGAGTCCCTTAGCCCCACGGGACTTCTTGCTCCACGGAGAGAAGTAGGACTCACTACCTCCTCAAAAAGTAGTCCGTAGACACTGCACTCCAGCCTGGCACCTGGTGACAGAGTGAGACTCTGTCTCAAAAAAAATAAAAAGTAGTCTGTAGATTAGCATCATTCACATCACCCAAGAGATTTAGGACCTACATTTTTAACAAAATCCCCAGGTGAATTCAACGTACAGTGATGGTTAAGAAGTGCTATTCTGCTATTAGCAATTGCAAAGACATGGAACCAACCTAAGTACCCAACAACCAATGAGTAGATAAAGAAAATATGATTTATATACACCATGGAATACTACTCAGCCATAAAAAGAAAAGAAATAATGGCATTCACAGCAACATGGATGGAATTAGAGACTATTATTCTAAGTGAAGTAACTCAGGAATGGAAAACCAAACATCGTATGTTCTCACTTTTAAGTGGGAGCTAAGCTATGAGGACGCAAAGACATAAGCATGATATAACAGACTTCGGGGATTTGTGGGGGTGAGGTTGGGAATGGGGTGAGGGATAATTGAGAACCTCTCTGCTGACTACATATTATGTATGGTGTATACTGCTCAGGTGATGGGTACACTAAAATCTCAGAAATCATCACTAAAGAACTTATCCATGTAACCAAAAATCACCTGTGCCCCCAAAACTATTGAAAGAGAAATTGTAAAAAATAAATAAATAAATAATACCAGAAATAGAAAAAAAGAAGTGCTTCTCTGGAGTGTGGAGCCCGACAGAGGTCTGTCTCACCTGCATCTAGGGACAGTACCGGCCATAAGCAGCCTGTGCGTCTGTCACTGCTCTAAAGATGTACGTGGAGTACAAAATCAATGACCTGAGATGCTTCCTGGTGCCTATCCAGCCCTCATGATGGTCGGTGGCTAACCATCAATCTGATTTTAGCTGTGAGTCATTCAGCCCCAAATGAGGCTACCCAGTTATTTCAAGTCCGCCTTCCTGCCCCTTGAATGGATGTGGGAGAGCACCAGAGACGATCATAAGAAACACAAGTTCAGTATCAAAGAACATGCCCTCTCTGCTATGATTTTTGTGACTCCAATGCAAAGTAGGTCAAGAAATGCAAAAATAATCAACATGCTTTAAACTGAGAATCAGTTCCTAGATAACCTATAATTGTTTTCAAATGCAGGTATATCTCTTCCTATTTAATTTCTTTTGGTAGGTAGACGTAGAGGGAGTCCTACTTTATTCCAAAATATCCTTGAGTCATAGGCCCTGGTCTCCAGTTACTGAAAACATTACAACATTGATCAGAGCTATGATTCTGAGCTAAAGGATGTCTATTATTGGAGGGCCCTGCTGCTAGGCAATATTAAGAGTTCTAGAGGGACTTTAAAAGGATATTAAGAGTCCCTAAGATATGAAACAGCTCCCCTGACTGTCATGACTCTGATACACAGATCCCTGAATGGGAACAGGTAGAGAGGACAAACACCAGGTAGTTACGAGGAAGACTCTGACTTAGAAGACTCTATATTTTAGAAAGATTTCTTTCAACTTATTAAATGCTTGATGCTAAGGTCTTCCGGAGGATCAAAAGGAATTGACCTCAGGTCTTCGAAAATTATCTTCTTCTCCAGTGATATCTCTTCAGCTCTAGGTAAGGCAGAAAGAATGTTTTTGGCATTTTAGCATTATTATCTTTTATGAGAACCTCATGTTCTCATAAAAGAGGAGAATTACATTTTCCCAAAAGCACAGGATTTGCCATCTTCATTCTCCAACTCATAACCAAATAGAGACATTTGGAAGATTGAGATTTTGCTTTGATATTTAGAGTGGGAAGACATGCTCCAGAAGGTCCATTTTTAGGAAATGACTAATTATTTGATTAGCATCATTACTAGTAGAACATGTTGATATAAAGTGGAAAGCAGGTAACCATCAAGTTAATTTATAATTCAGCCCAAATGTACACCAGAATGACTGCCTTAAAATCCTGTCCTATCACATCAATGCTTCTCAAAGTGTGGCCCCTAGACCTGCAGCTGTAGCATCACTCAGAAACCTGCCAGAAACACAAATTCTCAGACTCCACTACATATATACGTGGTCAAAATCTCCAGGGGCTGGGTCCAGCCACCTGTGTTTTACCAAACCCTCCAGATAATTCTCATGCATGATAAATTTGAGAGCCACTCTGCTAAATCACTGGTTCTCAAGCCTAGATGCTCATTAAAGTCACTCAAGGAGCACATAACAAACACCAATGCAAGGCCCACCTTAGTCCAATTAAAACACAACTCATGGGATTGAAGCCCAAACTTTTCAGCAGTTTTTAAAGTTTCCTAGGTGGTTCTAATATGCAGCTGATAGTTGAAAACCTCTACGCTGAATAATTTTAGTTTTATGAATCTTGCTCTCATTTACTCCTAAGCAAACTTTCATCCATGAATCAGTAGGCCATTTGCAAACAGGGGCATGTTGTCAAAGGCCCATGCCACTGAGGTTTGGTCCCAAAGTCAACCTGCACTATAGACATAACCAAATTCCCATGTTCCAGGTTATGGAGCAACATTTGCACAGCTGCAATTATTTCAGCCATGGTTAAAAATGAGAAGGGAATTATTTAGCTTGCAATCTTTTTGCATGTTTTTAGAGAACATGTCACCTGTCACTCGGAATGAGATGTGCCTCCCCCTCTCTCAGGATGTGGTATAATGAGGTCTCTCTCTCTGAGCTCTGAATGCAGAAATGTATTTATGGCACAAAGGGAGATTTATGTATTTTCTAAAAATCCTGGCAGCCAATAATAGCTTTGACTGACTCTCTGGGGCTCCAAATGCAACTAGATTGTATTTGGATATAAATCTGGATGCATCGTAATCTTAGCTCTGTTTCCCTCCACTAAAGGCCAGATGGGGCACAGGAGTTTGGAGGGGAAAAGAAATAAAATTATTGATAAAATGCATTTAAAAATACTAAACAAGGGAGAGCATTTTGCTATAATCTGCACGAAAATATCAAAGATACCATGTGTGAGTCCCATCTTGGTTAGTATACTAATGAATTCTGGGATAACAAAGATTCTATACAATCATAGCTTGATGGTAACATATTTTTTAATGCCATAGAAAGTGGTAGGGAAAATATATTCTGTGAAGAATTTGTCCCACGGTAAGTAAGGGATTCCAATACTGTTTAAACATTTGCCATCTGATAAGTCCCCTCACCTCCATCATTTTATCACTCAAGGAAGTATGAATAACAGAATGAAAAGTTAGAAATGAAACTGACATGCATCATGGCCAGGTCTGTAATAGATAAGATGATCCTAGTGCTTGAGAAGACTGAGGGTGGGGCAGGTGACAAACAGTTTTAGAATCACTCTGGCTCTTGGGTGCGGCATAGATTCCAGTAGTTAAAAAGAGTTGACACAAGGGAATATATGAAAATATTCTCAGTAAGCAGTACAATCACTTTAGGAATTCAGAGGAGGAAGATGCATTGTGAGTTGGCAGGAGAAAGTGATTTTTTTTTTTTTTTTTGAGACAGGATTCCACTCTATCGTAGAGGTTCAAATGCAGGAGTGCAATCATAGCTCACTGCACACACACCATGTCTGACCCTTGACCTCCTGGGTTCACGTGAACCTTCCACCTCAGCCTCTCGAATAGCTGGGACCACAAGTGCATGCCACTGTGCCCAGCTAATTTCTTTTTTATTTATTTTAGATACTGCATCCCACTATGTTGTCCAGGATGGTCTCCAACTCCTGGGCTGAAGTGATCCTCCCACCTCAGCCTCCCAAAGTATTGGAATTATAGGCATGAGCCACAGTACCCAACCAGAAAAAAAAATGGAATTTGAGTGATGTTCTAAGTAGTACGTGAAAGTCCCATCCAGTAAAGCTTAGTCCCCACTCCTGGCCTTAGCATTCTCTGAAATAATTTGCTTTTTAAAAACTAAGCATACTTCTGCAGTGTTTGATCTTGACAAATTATATTCATTACTCGTCAGTTGGAACCAGCTATAGATTTGTGATCACATGCAGAAGGACATCAGCAGAGGACCAAATCTACAGAAGCTGGATGACAGAAGCCCAAGGGCTATTGTTAAGTGCCCTGGCAGAGATAGCAGATCAGTGCTGCCATGATTCTTATCCTCCTGGATGAGGGACCTATATTAATTTTGACCACTGCCATTTGGTGACTTGATAAAAACAAAATAGTATCTGTCCTATAGAACAAAACCAAGAGTGGCACAAATGCCCTGAAGACATTTTTTCCAAATAAATTACATGTGTTTGTTTTTCACCATGGGGGTCAGAATCGAAAAGCTAACAGGCTCCATAGGGATAGTGCATGCTAATTCCACTGATGGTAAAGGTCCTTTAAAATGCCACTCACGCCTGAAGCACTGATGAGTTTGCAAGTCGCCAGGCTGGAGGTATGCTGTGCAAGCTCCCATAGGAACCCATTAGATGGCCTATAGATAGATGGGCGCTGAACAGCCACACATGCATACACTCCATTCAGAAGTGTAAAAAAAAATTGCTAAGCAATTACACAGATTTTCCAGCTCTAACAACAAGGCTAATGGCAGCCCATTTGCAATCAAGTACAGTAGATTAGTATGGCATAAAGGCAGCTAAACTGTTTAGCATCAGGCTCAAAGCTCCCATAGAAATTACGTTCAATCGCAATTCACAGAAAATGATGGGGAGGGGCTGTGTTTTATGTCATATGCACTGGAAACCACACTCATCCACCGTGGATGCAGATCATACCCCACCCTCAAGCTTACACACCAAAAGCTACAGAGACGCTCTCCCAACTAGCCTACAAAATACATAGACTGTTCAGATACTTATAAGGAAGCAGAGACATTTATCGCTGGAAGTAAGCTCCGTTTGACCACTTCCCAGTTTATGCATGAGACTTCTCATTGTATGCATGAACACATACCCATGCACATGCACACACACCACGCCAGGGTGACCAACTGTCTCAGTTTTCTGGGGACCGTCCCAGCTTTAGCACTCAAAGTTCTGTGTCCTGAGAGACCTCTCAGACCTAGAAAAATGAGGTCACCCCAACATACATACTCCTGCAATGAAACCTACCTAATCTAAAAAGCTAATGCTAGAACCTCTTCCAAGGAAGCATGATGCCAACAAAATCCTGTTCATGGGAAACAGCCCTATTACCTAAGTTGGGTTCTTTTTGGAGTGTCAAATGCGCAAAATGCAGACACTATATGAATTTCTACCTGTTCTTGCATAAATCAGAGTGTCACAGCACTTTAGAGTTGTAATTAATCTATTTAATCAATCGTTTGCTTAGTATATGTCACTTGCTGCCATAAGCTTCATGACGGCAAGGTTGTGATCACAGATTTGTTCGCTATTTAATGCCCAATGCCTGAACCAGTGTCTGGCTCATGGGAAGCATTCCATAAATATTTGTTGAATTGAATTAACAAATTCAGAAGAAAATTCTGTAAGTGTTGTGTTGTGGTGTGCAGAGTTTAAACCGAGCCGCCCTGGTAAAGCCTACCCTCTTTCTACAAATAAAAACAAACCCAGAGAGTCCATAGTTGCTCTTTCACAGGCTAAAACTGCCCCCATTCCACCCTGCAACCTCAATATCAATCTTTGTTTACTGTGACTACTACTATTTCTTCTAATAGTAACAATAGTAGCTATAAAAACAAGTTGTTTGTTGTCTACATGGCAAAAAGTATAAGGTAGAGTCCTCATCTTATCTCAGAGGAGAGTCACCATTCTTGTGGCAAAGGATTTTTGGGGCAGGCTTGTCACCTCTTCACTGTGCTGTAAGTCTCTGGAAGGAACAGGCTGGACTCAATTCAAGGGGCTAAAATCCATCACTACTCTGTAAGAAAGTGCAGGGTGTGCAAGCCCAGGCCTGCATCTGACCCTGGAGGCTGAGCTCTTCTCAGATGGGGCATTTGATTTGCCAGCAACTCCAAAGGCTAGAATAATGGCCAGCACTGACCAGGACTACAGTGTTGGAGAAATTTCTGTTGGTGATAAGTGGGAGGGTGTAAGAAAAGATGCCCGTTGGAGGAAGAAATAAATGAATGATAATAGGGAGCACCTCGGGCTTACTTTGTCTCTGGTCCTTGCATAGGAGACAGCACATGGTAAGTGTGCAATGACACAGATAGAATATTGGAATTTCCATTAGAAACTCCATACCTTCCTGAAGTCAGAGGGGAAGAAAACAAAACCACAAATGCTGTGTTTCCTCGCATAAATGAAGAAAATTATCTGGCCCCATCAGTTCAGCGGATCAGCTAAAGTCACATGGTGTGATACAAGTTTCACATTTGACACAACCTGTTCCTTTCATGCCCCCTCCAAGAAACCTCAGCAATCCAGTGGCAGCCTGTCCAGTTCATTTCTCTCCTCGTCTGTTTAATTTCCTCCTGCAAGACCAGCGGCAGCTCAATTGTGGACGATGTAATTCAATAGATTCTCAGATATGTCTTGAGTCAATTTTAATTCTATTTAAAGGACAGTCGATAGAGTCATCTCTGGGGCTTTTGGAGATGAATTTCATATTTCATACACTGAACAAAGTGGAAGGGAGAAATGTACTTCTCTTTAAAGATATAATGGTTAGGTTTCAAAAACGTTCTGTGTCTGTCCCACTTCTCCAATTCAACAAGATCTCAGGCCCAAATTCGGGAAATAATTTAGGAAATCTGAATGGCAAGGGAGGGATACATCCATGAATAGAAGGTTATAGACTGATCATTGCCTTTTGAGATTGTCAAAATGGATCTTGCAGTCACTGTCCTCAGGGATTCCGTACCCCTTACACTTACTGACTTTCCCTGCATGCATGCTCTTCCCTCCACCAGGGCACCAGAGATGCTACTTTGCCTTTCTTTTTATTTTTCTTCATCTTTCTTTCTTCTTCTTTTTAAGGACAGGACCTCACTCTGTCACCCATGCTGGAGTGCAGTGGTGCGATCATAGTTCACTGCAGCCTTGAACTTCTGGGCTCAAGTGATCTTCCCACCTCAGCCTCTAGAGTAGTTGGGACTGCAGGCAGGTGCCACCATGCCTGGCTTTTTTTGTTGTTCATTTTTTGTAGAAATGGAGTCTCCCTATGTTTCCCAGGCTGGTCTTGAACTCCTGGAGTCAGGTCATCTTCTCACCTCAGCCTGTTGAGTAGCTAGAACTATAAGTGCATGCATTCCTTGCCTTTCACATGTTTTCGTCCCTCCATGAGAACTTCAAGATCCACAGAGCTTGAAAGGGAGCTGTAGAGAGGATCCAAGATGGCCGCATAGGAGCAGCTCAGGATTGCAGCTCCCAGTGAGGGTGCAGAGGGTGAGTGGACGCCGCATTTCCAGAC
>PVKP010017947.1:0-45120 GCA_004027715.1 Plecturocebus donacophilus | reverse complement strand
ATGCTGAGACTTGGAGTACAAATGAATCTGTCACCCAGATAGTGAGCATAGTACCCAATAAGTAGTTTTGTTTACCCTTACCCCCTCTCTCCCTCCCTCTTTTGTATTCCCCAGGTGCACAGAAGTTTATAATTTTTAAGTAGTCCATTTGTCTATTTTTACTTTTGCTCCCTGTGTTTCAAGATATCGCTGTCAAATTCAAGATCATGAAGCTTTTCCCTATGTTTTCTTCTAAGAGTTTAATAGTTTTAACTCTTACATTTAAATCTCTGATCCACTGTGAACTGATTTTAGCATATGATGTAATGTAAGGGTCCAGCTTAACTCTTTTGCATGTGGATATTCATTTTTTCCAACATTTCTTATAAAGGTTGTCCTCGCATCAAAAGCTTGGCCTACAAAAGTAAATATAAATAAATGGCACTACATCAAACTATAAAGTTTCTGCAGCACAAAGGGAATAGTAAACAAAATGAAAAGGCAACCTGTGGATTCGGAAAAGAGTATTTGTAAACCATATATCTGATAAGGGATTAATATCAAAATTTGTGGAGAACTCATACAACTCAAAAGCAAGAAAATATGTAACGTAATTAAAAAATGAACAAAGGATCTGAGTAGACATTTCTCAAAAGAAGACATGCAAACAGCTAGAAGACAAATGAAAAATATTCAATATCACTCACAATCATGGAAATACAAATTGAAACCACTCTAAGATACTACCTCATACCTGTTCGGATAGCTGTTATTAAAAAGAAATGCTAACAAGTGTTAGCAAGAATGTAGAGAAAGGGGAACTCTTGTACACTGTTGGTGGGAGTGTAAATTGGTTCATCCATTATGGAAGGTCCTAAAGAAATTAAAAATTGGATTACTATATGACCCAGCAAATTCTCTTCTGTGTATATACCCAAAGGAAATGAAATCACTACCTCATAAAGATATCTGCAGTCTCTGAGAGGTGAAAAATTACCTATTAGGGTACAATGTACACTATTAGGGTAACAGGTACACTAAAATCTCAGAAGTCACTACTATGTAGCTCATCCTTGTAACCAAAAACCACTTGTACCACTATAGCTTTTGAAATAAAAAAACGTTTTAAGATATCTGTACTTCCATGTTTATTGCAACATTATTAACAATAGCTCTCAGATCTGGAGACAACCTAGGTGTCTGTCAATGAATAAATGGATAAAGACATTGTGATATTTATACACACAATGGAATATTACTCAGCCTTTAAAAAAGGAGATCCTGCCATTGGTTACAACATAAGTGGATCTGTAAGACATTTTGTTATGTAAAATAAGCCAGACACAGAAAAAAATATTGTATAATCTCACTTGTTTGTGGAATTTTTTTAAATGTCAGATATACAGAGATGGAGAATAAAAACAGTGTCTACTGTTTTATTCTCAGTGGTGGATAGGAAATGGAAGATGTAGGTCAAAAGATATAAACTGGCAGGTAAGTCTGATGAACAAACCTTAAGATCTAATAATGTACAACCTAGGACTATAACTAATAATAGTGTATCGTATTAAGGATTTTGCTAAATGAGTAGATTATAGCTGTTCCTGCTCTTGCTCTTGCCACAAGCTGGGCAGGGGGAGGGGGTTCAGGGGAAATGGTTAATTATGTGAGATGATGGCTATGTTAATTTTTTTTAGTATAGTAACATTTTACTATGTATATTTCATAACGTTATCTTATATACCTTAAATATCCTCAATAAAATTTGTATTTATTTATTTATTTATTCATTTATTTATTTTCTGAGATGGAGTCTAGCTCTGTTACCCAGGCTGGAGTGCAGTGGCACAATCTCTACTCACTGCAACCTCTGCCTCCCAGGTTCAAGTGATTCTCCTGCCTCAGCCTCCTGAGTAGCTGGGGTTACAGGCATGTGCCACCACAATGGCTATTTTTTATATTTTTAGTAGAGATGGGATTTCACTATGTTGGTCAGGCTAATCTCGAACTCCTGACCCCGTATTCCACCCTCCTCAGCCTCCCAAAGTGCTAGGATTACAAGTGTGAGCTACCGCTCCTGGCCAGTAAAGTTTATTTTTTAAAAAATTGTCCTTTCTCCATGGAAAGGTCTTGGCACCCTTGTCAAAATTCACTTAGCAGTTTGTACTTACAAGCTCTTTATTCTATTCCATTGGTTTATATGTCTCTTTTTCTGTTTTTGTTTTTGTTTTCTGAGCCAGGGTTTCACTCTGTCACCCAGGCTGGAGTGCAGTGGTACAACCTCAGCTTACTTACAGCCTTGACCTTCTGGGCTCAAGTGATCTTCCATCCTTAGTCTCCCAAGTATCTGGGATCACAGGCAAGCACCACCACACCCAGCTCATTTTTCTATTTTTGTAGACATGATTTTGCCATGTTGTCTAGCTGGTCTCAAACTCCTGGACTCAAGCTATCTGCCCACCTCAGTGTTCCAAAATGTTGGGATTTCAGGTTTGCACCACCACACCTGGCCTATATGTCTATCTTTATGCCAGTTACATACTATTTTGATTACTGTGCTTTAGTAATAAGGTTTGAAATCAGTATGTGTAAGACCTACAACTTTGTTCTTTTTCTTTTTTTGAGACAGTCTTGCACTGTTACCCAGGCTATAGTGCAATGGCACGATCTCGGCTCACTGCAATCTCTGCCTCCTGTGTTCAAGCGATTCTCCTGCCTCAGCCTCCCAAGTAGCTGGGACTACAGGCATGCGCCACCTACACCCAGCTAATTTTTTTGTTCTTTTAGTAGAGACGGGATTTCACCATGTTGGCCAGGATGGTCTCAATTTCCTGACCTCATTATCCGGTCACCTTGGCCTCCCAAAGTGCTAGAATTACAGGCATGAGCCACTGTGCCCAGCCACTTTGTTCTTTTTCAAAATTTTTTGGCTATTTGGGGTCTCTAGAGATTTCATATGAATTTTAGGATGAATTTTTCTATTTCTACAAAAGCACCCTTGGTATTTTGATAGGGATTACATTAAATCTGTAGATCTAATTTTAACAATATTAAGATCTAGTCATCTTTACAATATGGTTTAATTTATGAACACAGGATGTCTTTCCATTATTTGTGCCTTCTTTCATTTCTTTCAACAATGTTTAGTGATTTTTCTGTGTTTCACTTGGTTAAGTTTATTCCTAAGTACTTTATTCTTTTTGATGCTGCTATAAATGGAATTGTTCATTTCTTTTCAGTTTGTTCATTTCTGAACAAATCAGTTGTATATAGAAATGCAACAGATTTTTATAGGTTGATTTTGTATCTTGCAACTTTGCTGAATTTGCTTATTAGTTCTAACAATTTTTTTGGTAGCGTCATTAGGGCTTCCTACGTATAAGATTGTGCCATCTCTAAACAGAGATAATTTTACTTCTTTCTTTCCCATTTAGATGCCTTCTAAATTTATCCTTACCTAATTTCTCTGGCTAGAACTTCCAGTACTATGTTAAATAGAAGCTGTAAAAATGGTATCCTTGTCTTATTCTTGATCTTATAGGGGATGCTTTCAGTCTTTCACCATTGAGTATGATGTTAGCTATAAGCTTTTCACATATGGCATTTATTATGTTGAGGTAACAAATATATCTTTAATAGTTGCCTAATATCTTATATAAACATGTCTCATCTTAACCAACCTCCTATTGATATATATAATTGTTACCTATTTAAAACACTATAAATAATACTCTGATGAAAGCCTTTGTGCAAAAAATTATGTCCTGAACTTTTAAGTATAATAGTTGATAGTTTTATTCAACAAATATTATTAAGTGGCATCTATGTCATTGAACTAGGTTGTAAAAGAGCAATGATGAACAAGATATGACCCTCCCCTGATAGAGTTTCAGCCTACTGGGGGAAACAGATGTAAAAAGCACCCACATAATTTCTCCAAATGTGGTAAGAGGCAAGATCAGAGAAAGCATAGGTTGCCACGTTAACAAAAATGAGGGAGGTTTGTAGAAAGTTCAAATAAATCTATCTTGAAGATGAATTAAGAATTAACCAGTCTCTAGAACAGTGTTGTCAAGTAGAAATACAGTGCAAGTCAGATATGTCACTTAAAACTGTCTAGTAACCACTTTTAAAAGAGTGAAAAGAAACAGATTAATTTAATTTTAATAATATATTTTATTTAATCCAGTACATTTTGCATATTATTTCAACACGTAATCAGTATCTTAAACTTGGATAATTTACATTATTCTTCATAGTAAATCTTCAAAATCCCATGTGTCACACTTACGTTGCTAATCCAGATCAGCCACAACTCATGCTCACTAGCACATGTGGCTGGAGACAGCACGGCTGTAAAACTAATGACAGCAAGCAAATGAACTTGAAAACTAATGACAGCAAGCAAATCAGTGGTTGTCAAGGGAGAGGAAAAGATAACCTGCAAAGGGGCATAGAAAAAAATTGAGTATGGTAGAAATATTCTATAATGGTTATGGCAGTGTTTTCATGAGTGTGAACATCTCTCAACATTTTTTTAATGGATGCAGCTTACTGTACATAAATTATACCTCAATACATTGATTCCTTTTAAAGCACTGAGCCAGACAATAAAGACGAGAAGAGTACATAGAGCTTTCCCAGCTGGTACTGAATTTTATTCCTCCCTAAGAGAACTTTATTTCCCTGATGGTGTTCTCATTTTTTATTTCTTTGCTAATTTTGTAGCTCACTAATGGTATCTTAGTGTCTTAACTTACATTTATTTTAAAAATAAATGAAGTTCTTCATGCTTACTGAACACGTGCATTTTTCCAAGTCATGTCTAGGTTTTTTCATATCCTCGTGATGTCTATAGTGAATGTTTGAAAGAAAGAAAGAAGGGCAGAAAGGAAGGACTCCAGTATCATTTATTCACTTATGCATTCGTAAGAACCTATAGTGTGTGTGGCACTATTTAGAACATGAAAAGAGACATGAAATTGATGAAAGTCACTGCTGCAGACTTAGAATCTAGTTGAAAAGATATATATCTCTCTCTGTCATTTTTCTCTCTCTTTCTCCTTCTCTCTCTCTCACACACACATGCACACACAAGGTGGAGAAAACAAGTAGGTAATGCTGTCACAGATCATATAATAAAGTATTAAGGAACACAAAGTGAGTGATGATTTGTTCATCACTCTAACCAAAAGAGCAGAGGCATATTGACTATGCTCACCAATGCAGTCCAAATCTGTGTTTCCATTCTCTCCCTATTCCTGTCGCCATCTCTCTCAACATCCCAACATGTCAGAAAATGTGACACGTTTGTCACATAGACAGATGTAATTGGCAGTTCTTGGGAACTCTGCTGGGTATGTTCTGTTCATCATCATTATATCCTTTCCTCCATGTAGTTCTCATTTCAGTAAACTGAAACCTCAGCTCTCACTACATGACCACCTTAATATTCTTGAAGAGAATGTTCGGAGCCTGCTGCCTCTTCCATCTCTGGAAAATCTGAAAAGTGAAGGCCAGACAGACAAGGACAAGGAGCACATTCAAGTATGCACTAGCGAGGCCTAAGTAGAATGAAATCTGCAGCAGGACCTTACTCTCTCACCCCAACCTGAGACTCACACACACGTATTTGATTTCAGTTCCTCTACGAACGATCCATGGATGCCCTAGGAAAACTTCTGAAGACCATGATGTGGGATAATATGGATGAAGAGGGCTGTCAAGAAATGTTTGATGTGAGTAGGGCCTCCACTCAAACTAATTCTCCTTCTCCCTAATCTGTTCTTCAATGTCCATTCCAAATTCTACTGCATTTTCCTCAGATGAAGATATCCAGCTGGACCCACCCATACCCCACATATAGCCAGTCTACTTAAAGAGTATTTGTGGGGAGGTGAGCTTCCTGTTACAGAAGAGGCAGAGACAGAAGGAGAGAATGTGAGTCTAGAGGAATATGAAGAATACTAAGGAAAGAACCCCTATTCTTTGACCAACAGCTTCTCCGAATGTGGGTTGTTTCACCAAAAGAGTGGGAAAGAGAAAGAGCCTTCCAGATCACTGCAAAAGTGCCGACAAATGATGTTGTGGTAAGTAATCCCCTAGAATAAATAGACTTCATTACTTGTGAACAGCAGGGATCTCTGAGACCTCTGGAATCCAAAACTCCTGCATGTGGATCTTGCATCTCAGAGTGAAGTGCTATTCAGAGCACCATTGGAGAGAGATCTAACTTCAGGGTGCAGCTTGCACTCACAAATTGAGGTATTGGGTTGTCTTTACATGCATGCTTACTTTTCCACTGCCCTTTAAATATAGGCATCTTTTAGGGGAAAGTGCAAGATCAAATTTCATTTTAAGGACCTGCAGAGAGAAAATAAGAGACTTGAGATCCAGTGTTGGGAATATCATGGGATATGACCAAGCTACCCCACACAGTAAGGTGCCTCCTTTATCCTGCAGGCACCAGAGAACTTTAAAATCGATTCACTACTTGGACTCCTGGCTCCTCAATCCTGTGACACTCTCTGCCCACCATCCGTCAGGCGGCTGCTGGCTCGGCTATCGGTCTGTTCTATATCAAAGGTGAGGGAAAGGTGGGGAACCCACAAATGAGGAAAAGATACTCATCTTCTTTTATTCTCAGCTTTTCTCCTTTTGCACCTATGCCTCTCTTCTTCTCCCTTCTCCTCCTTCCTTATTTTTCTCCTTTTCTTCTCTCCTCTCCCCTTCCTGTATCTCTTCTCTCTATTTCTCCTTCCCTCTCCAGTTCAGCCATTTCTGTTTTAATACCTTAATTATATCGCAGAATCTGTCTCTCTCCTAGATCTGAAATAAGTATTTCTTTCCTCAGTGGTTCTGTTTTCCTGTTTTTTTAAATAGAGATAATAACGCCAAAGCATTATAAAGATCCATTAAAGCAGGAAAAATGTTTTGAGAGTCTCTGATTTAAATCACGAAGCAATTGGGCATATTAGCAATCACATGGTTTTCTTCAGGAGAAAATTGCACTATTATTGTGGTACTAAGTGCCTTTCAAAGCTCTCTAAGAGACAGAACTTTGTGGAAATTTTCAGAGCAGGAGGAACTGTCATGTGAATAACTGTCAATACCACAAAATATTAGGAATTTTTAAACCTCAGTCTCAGGCTGAAACCAACAATTAGGGCTCCCTATCCAGGTTAATTCAGTCTGTATTTCACAAAGGCAGCCCTGCACTGTGTGTACGCAGTTCTGTGGAGCAGAAACAGCCAGAAACAGTCTACACTTAATGCCACCTCATGCCTGCCTATGTTCCACACATCATTTTTCAGGTACTTGATACATTTATTGAGTGGCTTTCCATGTGTCAGGCACTGTTCTGATGCTAGGGACACACAGATACTACAGTTCCAATATTCACGTTTTATAAGTGTGTTAAAGCCAAAAGGTAGGATTTGGCTACGGGGAGAGAGGTAGTCAGTCAAAAGAAGAAAAAAAAACTCTTCAGCAGAGTCACAGTAGGCATGAAAGCCCTTTGGGATATGGGAAGATAATTGATTAAGGATATATGTTTTTACCAAGTCAGGAAAAAAATAGAATTAAGGAAGTGAGAACTAAGGAACCATTCCAGGCCGGGCATGGTGAGTCACACCTGTAATCCCAGCATTTTGGGAGGCTGAAGTGTTCGGGTCACTTGGGTCAGGAGTTCAAGACCAGCCTGGCCAACATGGTGAAACCATCTCTACTAAAAATACAAAAAGTTAGCAGGGAGTAGTGGTGGACATCTGTAATCCAAGCCACTTAGGAGCCTGAGGCAGGAGAATCACTTGAACCTGTCAAGCAGTGGTTGTAGTGACCCGAGATCATGCCCATGCACTCCAGCCTGGGAGACTGTCTCAAAAAATAAAAATAAAAAACCCATTTCAATAATAACAGAAATATGCCAGTAGGGAACTCATGGGAAGAAAGGAATTTTGAGTCTATTATTATTCTACCTATTTTTCCTTTAGCTCACTTCATTTTCCTAAAATATGAAAAATTCAGGTCCTCAAGCATTCTTTGTTAATAGAATTCCCATGCTTCATAATTTACATTGACATTTCCCTGGTGGACCAAACAAGCATGATAGAGAGAAAGAACATATATTACTAAAACACCTACTAGACACAAGTAACAAATGTGACGCTAAATTAAATGTCCATCAATACTCATGGACGTTTCTCCCTTAGTTTTGAGAGAGGGGATCTGAAAATAAGTTTTCAGTTACTTGGACCACTGAAAGTAGAGTAGCTGGGCTTTGTGCTCAGGTGCATCTGACTTCAAAGCCCACATGTATCCCACTGGGCTAGGCTGCCTTCCACAGAATGGTTTGTGTGTTAGTTTACATGATTACTATACATTAAAATAATAAACAGAAAATCTTAAATGTTTACGTCTGCATTTATAAATTGATATCAACAATCACTTACACAGTTGCTGATGGAAACTTCTCATTACAATAGTTGCTTTTCAGTTTCCCCAACGAGGGAGCTCACTGAAGAATGGAAATCTGAAAGAGGTGGCAGTATAGGAGAATAGTTGGAGCCTGGGCATTTGTGTCAGACAGACCAGTGTTCAAATTCATACTCTCCTGTTTTCACTCACTGCGTGCCTTGGGCAATCCCTTCACATCTCTCTTTCCCAGCTTTATCATCTGCAAAACCAAGAAGAGAACAGGAGAGTCTACCTCAGATAATGTTCATGAGTAATAAATGAGATCGTTGTATGCAGAGTATTTGCATGGTGCCCTGAATGTAGAAATGACTCAGTATGTGTTAGTGCTTATGTTCACCATCTCATCAGACAGTGGATAATTTCGTGTCACATCAAAATAGAGCCAGCCTCTTCAACCCTTATCAGGTCTTTGAACACTTACATATTTCTCCCTTTGTTGATTTTAGGCATTCACCTAGAAGTGGAAAGACTGCAGCGTTTGCAGGAAGGACTGGAAAGCGATGATGAGCAGGTCCAGATCAAGATTTCTTCTAAAATAGCTAAGGTAATAAATATTGAGGAGTGGCCACAGGATGTAAAGAAGATTCCGTGTTGAATTCCAAATGAGTAAGATGTATACTCTGTGCTGCAAAGGAAGATAGATATTGAAGCTGAATGAAGGACGCTTGGTCCTGTGATTTTTTTAACTTAGAGTACACCTGGCTAGTCAACACCTGTTACTGATCATTTCATACAGTGGGAAACTTGTAGACCAAGTGTCCTTCCCCAGGATGTGGGATGCTGTGGGTTAGAGTGGAAGGAACAAGGGCTTTGTAGTTAATCAGATGCACTCTTTATGCATTGATTGAAGCTCAGTCTCCTCATCCTCAAGAAACAAAAATAAAAGACCATAGCTGACCTCTTGAAGTTGTTGTGAGGACTGGCTGATCATTCAGTCACTCATTCAGTCATGTATTCACTTACCTCCCTTCTCCTGAGCACCCACCATATGCAAAGCTCTATTCTAGACACTCAGAAAGCAGAAAATACAATCCCTGTTTCACTGAGCTTGCATCTTAGTAAAAAAAAAATCCAAAAAATAAATATAATATCAGATAATGATAACTGTGAAAAATTAAGTCAAGAAAGGGAATAGAGAATAGGTAAGAGGTGATCCTCTGGAGGACACCCTGAAAGAGATAATCATGGAAATATCTGGAAAAGAGAATTCCAGGCAGAGGGAAAACAGCAAGTGTAAAGTCCCTGAAATGTAGAAAGAGGGAGCAATAAGATCTAAGAGGTAACCAGTGGCTGACACAGGGGCCTGCTGGGCCTTTTTAAGGACCTTGTTTTTTGCTCCATTTGAAATCAAAATCCAAAGGAGTTCTGAGAAGAGTCAGGCCACTACACACAATTATGCCAATTTTGAAATGTAAAAGGGCACCCTCATGTAAGACAACATCATTCATAATGTAGGCATTACAGATTTGTATTGGTATTATGCCAGTTTTCCCCCAAGTGGCAGTAAAGGATCCAGCAAAATCAGTACATTATGACAATATACTTAACAGAGAGAAGTGAAATATCTTGAGGACAGGGCTCACATTCCAAGTGTGCAAATGCCTCTTATAGGCTAACAGTGGTTCTGAGAGGAAAAACACAACCAGACTTACATTTCTGAAGGGTTACTCTGGCAGCTATGTGGAGACTTGAATGTAGACTGTTAAGAGCAAAATTAGGGAAGTCAGTTTGGAGGAAACCGCAAGAATCTGGCTATCAAATGAGGTAGTTAGGACCAAGGAAGTTGGCTGTAGCAGAAACACGAGTAATTGATCAGCAAATGACAGAGAAGTCTTTTGGGGGACAGGAAGGGAACATATGACAAATGCATTAAAAGGTGCCTGACACATAATAGGTGCTCAAAAACATGAGTTCCCTTCCTTCCTTTCCTCCTGAATCAACATCCATCCCAGTGTGAGACAGAACAGCTAACCATGAAGCCTGGACAACAGGTAAGCATTTGGAGTTTCATAGAATGGTAGGAGTGGTCTAGTCCTTTGATCTTGGAACCATAATAACTCAGCAAATGGCTTGGATGTGTGAATATTCAAGAAAAGGAGTTCATATCTTCTCAACATCATCTGGCCATTTAATGCATGGGGAAGACTGTTGTAAATAGGAACAATGTTCACGACTACAAACTTATAATCATTACCATCTTGCTAAGTGAAAGCCCCAGATAATGATCTTGGAACTCACTCAAACGCCAAGTTTTCACCTGCCTTCCCACCCCTTTTTCATTAAGACACACACACAGATGGACACACTCAAATTCACAGACTGCTATCAACCAAACATTTTATATAGTTCTTGTACCTAGAGACCACAATTGCAAAGTTTTTCCATTTTATTGACCTTTTTATGGACTGTTCTTAATATTGAAATATGGAAGAGCAAGAAATAAGGCTCATAATAATCCATACTCCATATGTACACTCTCCACCACCTGAGTATTCAGCAAAACACTTAGTACATATTGATAAATTTTCTTGAATTCTCAAGGCTTAGGTATTCTGTGGCAAATTCAAGACATGTTTCTATGATATATGAATGTATGTAAAAGTATTTTATGATATATATATTGTTATATAAACATTCTGCATTGTTTTTCTCTATGCAGTATGCTGTGACTTTAGGCTTGGAGAGGAAATTGCCTTAGCAGGATTAGGATTCAATAAATATGAAATGATAAAAAGGCAACTCCATGGAAAGTTTGCTTAGTAATAAAAGGTCATGTCTCTGGTCTGTTCTAGTATTTTCTCCAGTTTCTGTGGCCTCAAAACCGTTGAAAAGTTCAGTAATTTCTAATATCTGAAAACAAACCATAACAGTATGCTGTAGGTATCTAGATATAAAATGAGGTGATTGATTATATGACTCTTTCTGGGTACACATTTTCAGATTGTCAGTAAATTCATCCCAAATGAAGAAATTCTGATGTTCCTGGATGGTCTGGAGAGCCTCAATCCCACATACACAAAGGCCTGTGGCATATGGATGATCACTGTCCTGGAGGAGCAGGGAGCTGCTCTGGAAGATCAGGTGAACTGACAGCCAGTTTTACAACCCAGCAGAATGCTAACACTTCTGAAATGCCAAGTCAGCCACTGCCTCTGTCGGCGGATAGGCAGCATGCAAAGGCTTGCACAGCCTCAAAAGGCCTCGTTAGAGACCCATGTAGTGTGTTTATCAACAAGACTCACGTTGAGGCCCTGTCAATTGCCTGTCGTCTTTTAGCATAAAAACTTTTCAAACTGTCTCACTCTGGCTAGAGGAAGCAGCTCTGAACCAAAGCTATTTGGATGATAGAAAACCGGGTTGTTAGAGCTGTAAGAATAAGAGTGACCATGTGGATGCCTTTGAGATAACCAAGGGTGGGCGTTCCTAATTTCACTGCTGCTCTTCAGGCTTTTCTCCCACACCCCATAGTGTTTATTGTCTGGTAAGCAAGACTGCCACTGGATTGGGGAAAGTCCTCAGTTCTTCTTCCCAACTGGAGAGTTAAGCAGAGTGAACAGGATTTAAATTTAGGAAGCTTGGTTAACAGCTCCAAATGGAAATGCCTCTATTTTCTCTACTGAAGTCAAAAATATAATACAAGTTATTCAAACATTTATAAGAAGGAAGAAATCGACTGGGCACGGTGGCTCACACCTGTAATCCTAGCACTTTGGGAGACTGAGGCAGGTAGATCACTTGAGGACAGGAGTTTGAGACCAGCCTGGGCAGCATGGAGAAACCTTGTCTCTACTAAAAATACAAAAATTAGCCAGGCATGGTGACAGGCACCTGTAATCCCAGCTACTCAGGAGACCAAGGTAGGAGAATCACTTGAACCTGGGAGGTGGAGGTTGCAGTGAGCTGAAATTGTGCCACTGCACTCCAGTCTGGGCAACAGAGCAAGACACTGTCTCAAAAAAAAAAAAAAAAAAAAGAAATCTTTAACTAAATGAAAGCAACCCAAAGGGAATAAGAGAAAGAAGTTCTTGTCCCCATAGTCCAGTCAACTACCCTCAAGGTAAAAACTCTCCAAAGCGCAGCTTTTGTGTTAAGGGCATTGGAAATTAACTCTGTGCTAATTACTTTTCAATACATCTTTTTTAAAACATTTATTGAGCATGTACTATGTGGTAGGTACTGGGCTAGACATGGGACAGCCAAAGTTGAGAAATGTGGAATGCCCATATATTTGTGTGTTTAGCATAAAGAGTTGTTCACACACTAGGTAAAGGCTTACAATAGGGACCTAAATTTTCTCCAAGCATCATTGACCTGGGAATCTGTGGTAATCATAAATAAGGGCTATTTATAACTAAGGAATTATAATTCAGAGAAAATATATTTAACATAAATGTCTAACTTAAACGTCTATCCAAAATAAGAGAGAGAAATGTGTACTAGAAGCAAAGTTACTTTAGCATAGATACATGCCTTTGTCCATGTCAAAAATCCAAATATATAATATCAGTCCTTACTGCCCACAGATTAACATCCAAATTCATAAAGCTGGCATTCAATGCTCTGAGATCTTGCTTCATCTTTTCTATCAAATCATCTTCCTTTTCTTACCCTTGTTCTCTCTGCACTCCAACCTGGACCATTCTCCTACACTAGAAACCTCAGCATTTTTTTATGCCCATGTTCTCATGATTTTTTAAAAAAATAGATTTTTTAATAGCAGTTTTAGGTTCACAGCAAAATTAAGCACAGTTCCCATCTTCCCCCTCCCCTCACATATGCACAGCCTCCCAACTATCAATATCTCCCACCAGAGTAGATTTGTTACGATTGGTAAACTTACACTGACACAACACTGTCACCCAAAGTCCACAGTTCCATGGACTTTAGGGTTTGGGGTTTATACCTGGTGTTGTACCAGTCTATGGGTTTGAAAAATGTATAATGACATGTATCCACCTGTGTAAGATCATACAGAGTAGGTGCATACCCTAAAAATCTTTTGTGCTCTACCTATTTTCATGTCTTTTAACTTTACCTCTTTATCTTTATTCTTCTTTCTGACAAGGATGCCCTTCCCTACCATCTGTCTCCACCTTGCCTTTTGAAATTACTACAGTGCTTCAAGACCCAAACCAAATGGCCCTCCAGTGTGACTCAGTTCCTCCTGGATTCCCCTGTCAGTCGTATGCACCTCACGTATACAATTTGCTGTAGACTGCCTTGACTACAGGCCTTTAGGTCTATGATTGATATTCTTTATTGGATCACAGACGCCTTTTGCAAAAGGAGTACATCTTTTTCCATCTTTGGTAAATTCCAACAATGCCAAACACAGTACCTGTCATAATATACTCTTTCACAAGATATTTCCTAAATTGAATTAGAGACAGATACCTAATTCACAAATAATCCTCCTGAGTGAGAAATAGGCCACGTGTGAAATCAATTATTATTTTTAACATTATTTATAATTCATCAACTGCCCACCCACAACAGGTACCTGTTCTGAGTCTTTCACATAGAAGGGAAATGGCAACCTAATGTTTGACTTGGCTTTTTTCTTTTTAGCTGTTGGAGATCTTGAGCACAATTTACCATCACATGCCAGTCCTTAGACAAAAAGAGGAAAGTTTTCAGTTCACGCTAGAAGCTGTCTCCCAAATAGCCAGCTTTCACATGGACACGGTTGTTGTCAACCTTTTACAGAAGCCTCTACCCTTTGACAGGTAGATCCTTATTGAACTGATTCCTTCTCCTAGGGAGGCCACTCTGAAAGGCACTGGGGAGGGATTTATGGTTTGAGAGCAAGATAGCAAACAAAGGTTGAAAGTAGCTCATCTGAGTAACAATTTAACAATTGGTATTTGAATCACAAGTAATGTTTTTCCAAGTGCTTTTCATATATATGATATGTATATGTATTGTATAACAATATTTTTAACAATAAGTCATAGGAATAAGGGAATATTAAAAAGTAAATATTCTCTTCTTTCTGATGGCCTAGAATGCACCTACATGAGAGATTTCCATCTTAGTGGACTTTAACAAACCTCAGTAACCCAAGGCTAGACTGCTGAATTGTTATGTAAAACATCTTCATTATCCCCAGGCATGGCAGCCTGTCCATCTGCCCTTGAAACTGTGATTAGTCATAATGTGATTTTAGAGTGAGTCAGATGGAAAAGCTTACAGCCCGAGGGGTTGTGCCTTATCTACCAATTTCCTTTGCCACCCTAGGGACACAAGGACATGTGGAAGGCGCTGGCTGAAAAGCCAGCCTCCAGTGGGAAATTCTTGCGAGCCTTAATAGACAAACTGGAGACTGAGTTAGAAGATGACACCGCTGGGGTTGAGGCAATTTCAGTGAGTTGGACAGACCGAATCCATCACTTGCCTGAGACTGTGCCGTCCTCTATGATCTGTCCCCACCTAGAGCTTGGTACTGTTGTACTAATGGCATCGCCTCCTTCTCTCATACCCTCACTTTACTCCGGTTTATACTGGACAATTATGGCTGTACTTTTGTCTGTGGCTGATCATTTTTAGAAGCAAATTTCTTATCAACACCCTCCCCAAAAAATCTATGTACTTATATTTCCAGATTAGTCTTTAAGATATCCAAAGCGCCCTTTTTTGTTGAAAAACCCCAATGCTGAAAATATTTTATTTTACATGATTAGTGCCCCCTGGCAGTCACAGGGCTAATATGGCAGTCCCTGAGTTGAGAAATTTCCAGACAAACAAACCTTCCCTTTTCTATGTGTTTTTACTATAAACATGGCCAACTTGGAATGTAATCATTGGTAGAGAAAACAAAGTTGAAAATCAGCTCAGAGAGAAGATGGCCTTGGAGGAAGCGAGACTGCCTAACCAAGAGGCCCTGTCCCCCTTCAGGTGGCCTGTGCCATGTGTGAAGTGATCTCAATGGGTGCCTCTATCACCGGCTCGTATCCAGAGCTATTCACTCTCCTCCTGAAGCTGGTTAGCTGCACACCAGGCCAGAAGATGCCCACTTCTCCCCAGAGCCGCAGGCGGCGTGTGATGCAGCAGGGAGAACAGCAGCAGGTCCCAGACCCCTGCAGGTAAACAGCCAATCAGGAAGCACCTTCCATAGCTGTCCTAATCCCAGACTCAAGGAGAGGCGCTGCAGAAGTCAAGGTCTGCGCTTTCTGGTATGGTATCTGTTCTCCATGAAGAAACAAGGCTCCACTGTCCCTAAGCCATGACACCATAGTTCTTCTTAACCCAGTATCCAGTATAGCTGCACAGAATAATCACATAAGGAATAAGGAGCTATGCTTTCTTTCCTAGAGGAACGACTGTAGGATCTTCGGTTTCTGTCATTGAGAACTTTCTAGAAAGGCTGGAATCTTGTGATCTTCAAGGCCACCAGGGAAAGAAGAAAAATTAAAATAAATACCATAGGTCATAAATGCTAAGACTTCAATTGAAAAAAGCGATTTTTTGCATACCATTGAGAACATAGAAAAGGATTCCAAAGTAAGCCATGAATCAATGCTTTCTTAAACTTTAAAATATTTATTCTGTACTTATCAAAATAAATCTTTTAGAATTATGAGGTATACATTATCATTTTATATCACATCATTCTGCTTCCCTGCCGTTTGCATAACTTTTCATTGCAATGTATAATTATAGTGCAAGATTTTAAAAGATACTTTAAATGGCATTTAGACTCAACACGTGTTAGGTTGGTGCAAAAGTAATTGCTGTTTTTGCCATTAAAAGTAATCATTCCAATAATACATGTAACTTTACGAAAATGATGATAGTATAAAGAGCTACACCTAAACCAGGCAGCACATGTGAATGCACAGACAACAGCAACTACATCACAAGTACTATATGGCCAAGAACAATTGTAATACACATCTACTGCAAGACGCATCCTGATTTCAGAGATGCTGTTTTAGAATCAGTGAAATATGGTAGTTTTTACTTTTTATTCTTAGGGCTTATTTTTTCTTATGGGGGAGTGTTGACAAGATTTTGTGGCATTACTTACTGGCCCACATCATCTGCATGACCCCACGGATCCCAAGGCTTAATTGTGAGCATAGTGCTTCCTGTTTTTCCCATACACAACATCCACTAGTCCAGGGGTGGGAAAGCATTGTGAAGAGTGGAAAGAGTAAACTTGGGAATGTGCAATTCCCTATAAAGATTGACTTGGTTTTGTAATGCTGTCTCCTTTAGGCTTTCAACTGCCACTCTAAAATGCTTGCAAGCCCACGCCATGAGAGAAGGCCTTGCAAAGGAATCTGATGAGGGAGACAACTTATGGACTCTACTCAGCAATCCTAGTACCCATCACACAGGCGTATGTTCACTGGCCAGGTAATGTGCAGATCTTCTAGAACCAGATGAAAAGGAGAAAACAGAAAAAAACATGCAATACAGGCAACCTCACTGAGCATAATTGATTCACTTAGTTGAAGTAGGACAAACGGGGAAGAAAGCAAGGGGAGTGGGACGAGATGGTAAGATCAGCCCCACACACACCACTCCCCTCAAGAAACATGATTCAAGTGAACATCTTTAGACAAACTACTTTTTTTTGAAAGAAATAAATGTTTAATATTCACATACCTAGAATTCTGTTGAACATTTTTTTATCAGCTTTAAAATTTTTTCTTTATTTTTTAATTTCAGTAGGTTTTTGGGGAATGGGCGGTATTTGGTTACATAAATAAGTTCTTTAGTGATGATTTCTGAGATTTTAGTGTACCCATCACCTGAGCAGTGTACACTGTACCCAATGTATACTCTTTTATCCCTCACCCCACTCCTGCCCTTTCCCCCAAGTCCCCAAAGTTCCATGTATTATGCTTATGCCTTTGCATCCTCACAGCTTAGCTCTCACATGTGAGTGAGAACATATGACGTTTCGTTTTCCATTCCTGAGTTACTTCACATAGAATAATAGTCTCCAATTCCATCCAGGTTGCTGTGAATGCCATTATTTCATTCCTTTTTATGGCTGAGTACTATTCCATGGTATATATATACCACATTTTCTTTATCTATTTGTTGATTAATGGGCATTTGGGCTGGTTCCATATTTTTGCAATTGCAAATTGTGCTGCTGAAAACATACATGTGCAAGTATCCTTTTCATATAATGACTTCCTTTCCTCTGGGTAGATACCTAGTAGTGGGATTGCTGGATCAAATGGTAGATCTACTTTTAGTTCTTTATGAATATCCAGTGTTTTCCACAGTACTAGTTTCCATTCCCAGCAATGATGAAAAAGTGTTCTCTTTTTACGGCATTCATGGCAACATCTGTTTTTTTTTAATGGCCATTCTTGCAGGAGGGAAGTGGTATCACATTGTGGTTTTGATTTGCGTTTCTCTGATCATTAGTGATGTTGAGCGTTTTTCCATGTACTTCTTGGCCATTTGTATCTTCTTTTGAGAATTGTCTATTTATGTCCTTAGCTCACTTTTTGATGGGATTGTTTAGAGAAACTACATTTAAATTGGCCATTTTAAAGTTAAACCTCGGTGGCTTTCATCAAGTATTCCCTTTTTCTTAGAGATGGAGTAGTCTCACTCTGCACCCAGGCTGGAGTGCCGTGGCTCAGCTTACTACAACCTCCACCTCCTGGGTTCATGCCATTCTCCTGTTTCAGCGTCCTAAGTAGCTGGGGCTACAGGCACACACTGCCATACCTGGCTAATTTTTTGTGTTTTAGTGGAGACAGGACTGTACCATGTTGCCCAGGCTGGTCTTGAACTCCTGAGCTCAGGGAATCCGCCCGCCTCAGCCTCCCATAGTGCTAGGATTACAGGCGTGAACCACCGTTCCCAGCCAAGCATTCCTTTTTAGACAAATTACTTGCCTGATGAACAAATAAACTAAGATTTCCTCCATTGTTTAGAAAAATAAGTCTTTGTTAAAATGTGCATTTTCTAGGAGCATGGCAGTGTGGCAACACGGAGTCATACTGGATGTCATGGAACAGATGCTCTCATCCCTCACCTCCTCCTCGGAGAACTACCGGATAACCGGCACAGCTTTCTTCTCTGAGGCAAGGGAGAGCAGCCCTCAGAGCACACTCACTGGGTCACCTTGGGATATTTCTCTCAGGGTCTGGGGCCCAGTGAGCTCTGGAACCAGGGAAGAGAGACTTCAAAGTGCAGGGCTTTAATAGTGGAGAGACCAGCTACTGCCAGAGATTTGGTACCTCAGCAGGGGGTGAAGGAGGAAAAAGAAACCACCTCACTCACCTCCTGCCCTCTGGTTTGCAGAAGGCAGAGAAAGGGGGACAATGAATCTGTGAGGGACAAAACAAAGCAATGTAGCGCTGACCCTTCACATTCTGGCCTAAAGACTATCCCAGCCAATCCAGAGAAGGAACACCATCAGTCATCCCTGTTTCCCGTGCCCTGTTTTTCCATTGAAACTAGACACATCTCTTATGCAGGTAACTCAGTTCACATCACCATGTGAGCTTGACTTGTGCGCTGCTCACATCTAGAGCTCAGCTTCGGCAAGGCTTGCTGGTTTACCAGAGGGCTTCCTCCTCTGCTCCATGAGTAGTGAGGTCCTCTCTTTAATTGTAGTTTTGATGTCTTTGGCACTCTCCTGAAAGGGGACCATGCCCTTAACTAAAGGGGAGGAATGTGTTGGTTTCAGCTCATGAAGGAGCCAACCCTTTGGAAGCATGGGAATCTGCGGGATCTGCTGATCTTGATGGATCAAAGTGCTTGGGACTCCAATGCCACTCTGAGGCAAATGGCCATCCGAGGGCTCGGCAACACAGCGTCCGGGGCTCCTCACAAGGTAAAAGGCATTCTAAGGGGAAATGGTTCACTTAAGTCAAGTTTTGAAATAATTATTTACTCACCCACACCTAGTAGTTACATAAAAATTAATTGGAAATCCAAATACGTTGCTGAAGTGGGAGTTGTTGGGTTGAAGTACGTGTACTTTTCGGTAGTTTTTGGGTTAAAGTACATGAAGTACATGACTGACAAAATTTCAGTCCACTTGTGTGATATGCATAGAATAATTTTCAAGATTAAGAGGTCTTATTTCAAAATAGGTGAAGAAACATAAGCAGTTAATGCTAGAATCTATCATCAGAGGCCTGTATCACCTGGCTCGCACCAAAGTTGTCTCTGAAAGCTTGAAGGCTCTAAAAAAAATCCTGGAGCTGCTCACAGACCGAGACGTGAGCTTCTACTTCAAGGAAATAGTGCTGCAAACAAGGACCTTCTTCGAAGACGTAAGTGATCCTGTTTAGGAATCTTCCCTTCCCAGAAGTGAGTGAACAGAAAAAGGTTCAGGTAGTGCTTGGCTTGCAGAAGACATTGTCGGTGTCCCACCCATATTCCTCGGCCGGCCCCAGAGGTCACCTGCAGACAGACTCCACATAAGTCCTTGGCTTCCTGTGTCTCTCTGCCTGAGGGTGCTCTATGGCTTGGGAATCATGATTGGTCTAAGCAGGGTGAGCCAGAATTATTGGGGGAAGAAATGCCCTGGGAAGGACCCTCAAACAATAAGAAACAAGAGTTCGTAGATAAATTTCATAGCTTCCTCATCCCTCAGAAAGATTGAGCTCCACTGGCTCATAGCAGCAACATACTCATTAATACTTCCTTTCTTGGCTTTCTTCCCTTCCCTATCTCATCCCCCCTACCCTGCATGCTTCCTGGACTCACCTCCCAGATGAATTACTTGCACCTAAGTCTTCACCTCAAGGTTTACTTTGGGGGGAAGCATAAATTATGACAGTGCTCAAAGAAGAACTGGGACCTGAATAAAGACGATGTTGCTTCCAACACTACCTTTCCACTTCCAACATTCAGAGACTCATTTTATCTAGGTGTCAGTAACCTGCAGTCCATGGACCGAATCCCACCTACAGCCTGTTTTTGTAAATAAAGTTTTATTGGAACACAGCCATACTTATTACTTACTTATTGTCTGTGGCTACTTTCACACTCCATAGCAATGTTGATTGGCTGTTACAGGACCTTATGACCCACAGAGTTTAAACTATTTACTGTCTGGCCTTTTAGAAAAAAGTTTGCCAGCTCTTGATCTACTCTGAAGCCCCAGTTTCAAAAAAGATAAGTCAACCGTCCTAGGCAGAGAAGGGTCATTTTCCCTTATTCCTTCCAGGAAGCACATTTTAGTATTTATTTTTGGTTTATTCACTGCCATCAATGTAAAAATGTACTTTTAACCTAAACCTATTATTTTATAATTTAAACCTGTTTCTTCATGTGCTATTGTCAGAGGAGATGGAAAACTGCTAGTTGCCTTCTCTAGTGCATTCTCATAAACATTAAGACTTTGTTCAATTACCTATTTACCTTACAGTCTGTGGACTTGAGAAGTCTTCATTTCCTTCATTATTCATCATAAACGTAATTTTTCTGCTCATTAAATATTTTGCAAGCCCATGACTGAGTTGGACCTCTAAATGATCCTCAAGAAGTATTGAATACACTCTAAAAAAACATTACCTCTCAAATCCAACCATTTCCTATTTCTTTGCTCCATCTTTTTTAATTTTGCCCTTTCTTCCTGATTTTGGCATACTAACCATATGAACCTCTAGATTTTAGTCTGTAATATATTCCCACAGTCCGTCATTCTTCAGTTTCATATTTTTGCAGTTTTTCTTGTCTATGTACTGCCTAAATGTGGCCTTTGAAAACATCTTTCTGCTTGTTTCCATCTATTTCCTCCAATCAACCAATATCTCTTTTAGGCTAGGCATACTGGCTCATGCCTGTAATCCCAATACTTTGGGAGGCTGAGGCAGGCAGATCACCTGAGGTCAGGAGTTCGTGATCAGCCTGGCTAACATGGTGAAACCCTGTCTCTACTAAAAATACAAAAATTAGCCAGGCGTGGTGGTGCACACCTGTAATCCAAGCTACTCAGGAGGCTGAGACAGGAGAATCACTTGAACCCAGGAGGCAGAGATTGCAGTGAGCCGAGACTGTGCCACTGCACTCTAGCCTGGACAACAAGAATGAAACTCTGTCTCAAAAATAATTAAAAGTATCTTGTCCTCAAAAATGCTTACTGGGCTCCCATCCAATTTAGTAGTTTCTGTAAAAATAACCAAGATATCCTTTTTCTTCATTGCACAGGGCGGAAGTCACTCCTTCAAACCCTAGCTGTTAGGTTTCCTGGACTGCTGTTGATCTGATAATAATTCTCTTCAATCTGAGCCTCCAGTACATCACAAGTCCACTTAACAATTTTGTGGTCAAGATAATGTTTCTCAGTGTCATCAGAGAAGGATAAAATATGCTAAAGTCTTGCTAGTTGTTAGCTCAGAACTTGCTCATTTCTAATAGGTGTCAACTCCATCATGTTTGCATAAGAGTAAAGTTGGACAAAACTTTGGCTCTTAGTAATGATATGCTATTTGTTCTCCAGTAATGCCATCTTTTCACAAGCGTAGTTAGCTCTATGATCTATTGCCCACATATTTTTCTGTAGATTAAGCATTGCTTTCCATAATCTCCAAGTTTTCTTTCTTTTTTCCTTTCAATATTTAAATACTTCCTTAGAATTTTTAAAACATGGAAACACTTGAATGAAATGGTAGAACAGAAAATGTGGCTGCTGCCCCATGTTTCATTTCCTTCTTGCTACTATTCCCCACACCGTCACCCTGAGCAATTGCTTTACCCTCTGTGACTCTATTTTCTCAAGGGAACATAAGGATATTGGACTAGACTTTCCCTAATATTTCTCCCAGCACTAAAACACTGTTGCCACTTTTTCTTTCTGATTTTTCATCATCCCAGTCGGTTGATTCTTCCTAGACCTATTATTAGCTCATTGATTTTGCAAAATTCAAACTTCTTTAACTAAACGCCTCTCTAACTTTTTGGTATCTTGTTTTTGGTTAGCTTTCTCTTTCTAAAGAGATGTCTTTTAAAAACAAATCCTGACCTTATTCCTAAAAAATTTTAAAAAATGTGTTTCTACTTTCATTTTCATTATACAAGGTCACATCTGAGCTTTTCTGGTCTTTTCCCAACAAGGCATCATTTTTTTAGAAGACCTATATTAACTTTATTTATTTATTTATTTTGAGACACAGTCTTGCTCTGTTGCCAGGCACCAGGCTGGAGTGCAGTGGCGCGATCTCGGCTCACTGCAACCTCTGCCTCCCGGGTTCAAGCAGTTCTTCTGCCTCAGCCTCCCGAGTAGCTGGGACTACAGGCGCGTGCCACCACGCCCAGCTAATTTTTGTATTTTTAGTAGAGATGGGGTTTCACTATGTTGGCCAGAA
Source organism: Plecturocebus donacophilus (assembly GCA_004027715.1). Taxonomy (NCBI): domain Eukaryota; kingdom Metazoa; phylum Chordata; class Mammalia; order Primates; family Pitheciidae; genus Plecturocebus; species Plecturocebus donacophilus. Next base: position 22,372 of record PVKP010017947.1, on the reverse strand, counting down.
TGGTCTCCATCTCTTGACCTCATGATCCGCCCACCTCGGCCTCCCAAAGTGCTGGGATTACAGGCGTCAGCCACCGCGCCCAGCCAACTTTATTTTTTACGTTTATTGTTTATCTAAATAATATTCTGCTATTCAAGACTACTTTTTCTTTAATCTCTCTTTGTTCATATGGGTATTTTAAACTAGTTTTCTGGGCCTAAAAATTAAAAAAATAAAAACTTCCGTGAAATTCATCTCACTTCATTTCTTCCTTGTTGGAACTCTGAAACATATCAGTAAAGTATATGAGATAAGGGGAGGCCATCTTCCTCCCTACCTTTCTCTTGTTTTCTTTTCTTTTCTTTTCTTTTCTTTTTTTGAGACCATCTCACTTTGTTACCCAGGCTGGAGTGCAGTAGTACAGTTGTGGCTCACTGCAACCTCCTCCTCCCAGGTTCAAGCAATTCTTGTGCCTCAGCCTCCCAAGTAGCTGGGACTACAGGTGCCTGCCACCACACCTGGCTAATTTTTATATTTTTAGTAGAAACAGGGTTTTACCATTTTTGCCAGGCTGCTCTCAAACTCCTGACCTCAGGTGATCCACCAGCTCGACCTCCCAAAATTCTGGAATTACAGGCGTGAGCCACCACACCCTGCCCCTTTGGTTTCCTAAAATCATCGCTTGCCATCTTGGACAAAAAGCAAGAACGTTCCATAACTTCACATACTCAAGAGTAGAGCTAGGCATTTCTGTGTTTAACCTCTCTAAGAACCAAGGCCCAAATTCCCAACTTGCCTGTAATCCCTTTAGAAAATATTTGATGTGAGAATAGTATTGGGCCTTGAGCAATTAAGATTAGAGGCCCCATAATTCTAGGCTAGTAACACAACCAAATTAAGTAAAATACACAACTAGCAGGAGCCCTCCTGGCCTTTTCTATGAGTACCCCTGTTTATCATTCCTGTGGTTATGGTCACACTTCCCCACTGGCTACTCAAAGACAGAAATCAACCCTCTAGCATCACATAAACCCCAGTATCCAGGGTTTTTTAAACCCATGGAGTATGGACAGAATGATTCAGGGAAAGAAAGAGAGTTCTTGGAATATTTACAGGCTGCGGCTATGATGCAACAGTGCCTGGGTTCCAGCCTTCTTTTGCTGAAGTGGGGATGGTGGGATGAGAGCCGAGAGTGTGCTGGCAGGGAATGGCCTGTGAGAGGATATTCACCACAACATGCATTTGTTACCACAGGAGCAGGATGATGTGAGATTGACTGCCATCTTCTTGTTTGAGGACCTGGCATCCCTAACAGGAAGAAGGTGGAAGATTTTTTTTTGCTGAGGAAATAAAAAAGAGCCTGATTTCATTCCTTCTGCACCTTTGGGATCCCAACCCCAAGATTGGAGTTGTAAGTGCTCTCCACAGACATCTACCCCTCCTGCTCTTCCCATGGCTGAGAAGTGCCAATAAGCCTGGAATAGTTGCACCAGGAGCCAGATCTGAAGTCATCCCTTAAAACTGAACCGGAAAGCCACTTCTCCAATTCTACATTCTTTTTGCCATCTCTTCCTGAGTTTACTCTTCCATCCTTGAAACTGGGAAGGTGCCAGCAGTGACTATAAAGCCACTCACACCACTGACTTCTACTGCTTCTTTCCCAGTACAGTTCAGCACTTTTTCCCTTCTAGAAGGAGATCCTAACATTCTGGACTGTGATGCAGAAAACTCTGTTTCCCAGGCTTGCCATGATGTCTTGATTGTCTGCATTCCTTTTTTGGGCCTCCAGAAACTCTATGGGGTATTAGACCATCTCCTTGATCAGGATCTACCAAGGGCCAGGGACTTTTACAGGCTATTCTGTATGAAACTGGTGAGTGTCCAGTAGATGCCACCTTGAAAAAAGGCAGGACAAGAGTCTCAACAAACCCCAGAAGGGCAAACAATGTAGCGAGGAATCTCTAGCCAGAGCTGGAAGTGCCTTGGAAGGATAGCAGTGATCCGGTATCCTGCCACAGGTCCCTCTGCTCATTTCCCAAGTCCTGACTGGGATCTGTTCTCCTCGGTTCCAAACAGTCTCATCTGTTGATTAATCCCTTAAACTCCATGCCTTCCTGATTAAATGTAGATCAAAATACCCATAAGACAATTTTCAGCCAATTAATTTATGGATGTGTGAGTGCTCACTGACCTTTACAGATCCATTCTGAGGACCTATAGGATGCCAAATGTCACAAAGGTTCACTTTCCACTTGCCCTCTTTATAATTCACATCTCTTCTAGGCCAGGAAAAACCAGGAGATTCTGTGGATCCCGCACACACACTCCTACACCTTCTTCACCAGCAGCTGGGAGATAATCAGGAGTGCAGCTGTCAAACTCACAGGTGAGTACACATCCCCATTTCCTACCCAGATATGTCGGCTTTTTCCATCTAGTTTTGCTTTTACCAGAAGCTGTCTAGTGTGGACACTAGTATGACCAGTATAACTTTTTTTATTAAAGTCCAGGAAGGGCTTTTATCTTCCATCTTGTAACATCCTCCCTCAAAGAATCCTGCTTCCTTTTGCAGTGAAAACTCATAACCTCTCCTGACTTGCCTACACTCACTCTCCTCCCATCTTGAGCCCTTTATGCTCGATCTGGCTCCAAGTCCTTGCTCCTTCTTTTCCCCAGATCTTTGCTCCCAGCTGCTGCCTTTACATAAACATTTTCCTTCCCTCATCCCATAAGGTAAACTATCCTCAGCATCCAAAGTGCAATTCAAGCCGAGAGCTTTGGAAACATGATACAAGTAGAAAGCATGTTAATATGGAGGCCAGCAACCTGTGGCTCTGCCATGTGATTCTGGAAATTGACTTAACGTTATGTTACCTCTCTGCTTGATATAAAATAAAACATAAGTAAATCTCTAAAGATCCTTCTATCATGAAATTCTAACAGACCCACTCCCTTCACCACCTCAAGGCCAAATTAAAAATCTGAGGATTCCTTTTTGAATCACATATGATCTCTACCAACTACATTATAAACTTTTTGAAGACTGAGATCCTATGTTACACAGATTTGAAATCTCAGCAACAAGTAGCCTCCTCAGAAGATCACATGTGAACTCTGCCAAATACTCTGGATAAGTGACTACTTGCAGACATGGCAATCAGGACCCAATAGAAGTCACCCTCACATCATTCTAAGGGGTACAAAGGAAGTCATATAGTTTGCTAATACACCAACCTACCATTTACCTTCTCACCAGGTGCAGAGGCTAACCTGATCAATTATTTTCACGGCCTCTCCCTGTACGATGAAACCAGTAACATTGTCTCGTATTAACTTTAGATGCCATCATTCTCAATCTGACCAGCCAATACGTGGAGTTATTAGACAGAGAACAACTGACCACACGTGAGTATCAACGGTAGTTTCTGCCCAGCATATTGTTACCTTGTTAGGAAAAGTGAAAATATTGCTGCTCTAAGTTCCACGTGAGCCCAGAACTTGAAAATCTTAGTACCAATTATAGTCTCTGACGCTCTCTAGACACTAGAATTTCCCCCAGGCTGTAAAGCCACCTCCAGCTCCACCCCTTTGCAGGCATCAGAAACACCAATAGACTACAACTTTCCAATTGCCTAAACCTACTGATCACAAGTCAGGGCCTTCTCTTCCTTTATTTCAATGTTAAAATCATTCTTGTAGTTCTGCATCTTACCTTTTAGGATAAAATGTGAGCATGAGGACCTGAGCCCCACTTGAGTCTGACCCTCAGTGCTAAAAAGTTGGGCCTTGGTTTGGTTTGCCCTTCTTGCTGGGCTCTGACTCTCCTCATCCACTTGACTTTGCTATTCTTGTCATTTCAGGGCTCCAAGCACTGCGTCAAGATCCCTGTATTAGCGTCCAGAGAGCCGCTGAGGCTGCCTTACACACCCTCCTGAGAAGGTGTAAAGAGACAAGCATTCTTCTGTAAACCATCAAGAAATAAACTGCTGGCTTTTCCTATAACTGACTCCCGTCTTCATCCTATCACCTCACAGATTTGCAGCATTTTGAGGCAAGAGATGCCACCTAGAATATGGATATTGAAGTGGTCATATATTCCTTCCTCTCCAGAATCTCCCTGGTGGCTTCCATTAGCAAAAAGCAAATCCCACAAGTTCCCTTCAGGGATAACCTGTGATTTGGATAGTGACAGCCACATAGCTTTGCATAGGTTAGCCCTCTATCTTGAGAAAGTAAGTCCCAGCAGACTTCAAAAAGTGGCAGAACTTAACCCACATAATTCTGCTGCCACTAAAAAGAGGTCCACTGTTATTTTCCTCATGCAACCCTTTCCTCTCAGATCTTTGTCAGCTTTGAATTACTACCCACATTCCTCTTGTCAAAATCAGTCTTATGATAAACTTTAACCTGCCTATTCTCTCCCAGGTTGCAATTTATGCATCAAGGCTATGCCAGGTAATTTTCTACAAAAGACCCTGTCTGACATTCTATTAAATCTCATCATCTCCTTTCTACTTTTATCCTAGAGCAATACTGCATATGCATGCACACAAGCACATGTAGTGTGTGTGCATGAGTGTGTTCATTTCTTCATAGCATTTGGAATATTATTCTTTTGTTTTTCACAATGCATAAGTGAAAGGTTACATACGTGAAATTATATACCTAAAAATAAGTTTCTTTCTTTTTTTTTTCTTTTTTTTTGAAAAGGAGTGTTGCTCTGTCACCCAGGCTGGAGTACAATTATACAATCCCAGCTCACTGCAACCTCCACCTCCCAGGTTCAAGCAATTCTCCTGCCTCAGCTTCCTGAGTAGCTGGGATTACAGGCACCCGCCACCATGCCCAGCTAATTTTTGTATCTTTTAGTAGATACAGGGTTTCACCATGTTGGTCAGGCTGTTCTCAAACTCCTGACCTCAGGTGATCCACCCACTTTGGTCTCCCAAAGTGCTGGGATTATAGGCGTGAGCCACCGTGCCCAGCCCTGAAAAGAAGCTTCTAACATAGGTACTGGAACTCATTTAAAATCACCATTATGACCATCTATTAGCACCATTATTAATATATTACTTTAGAATGCACCTGTAAATTTATATTACTTATATTTTGATCTCTTCATCTCCAAGCTCTTTGGGGAAACATCTTTGTTTCTACAAAACCTAGGGAGAAATTGAATCTTTTGCGAAAGAGATTATGGAGTAGGAGTCCACTTCTTCATTTATTTAATATTTATTGAATGCATACAGTTTTGTAAGGCATTGTTATAGCCACTGGAACCACAACAGGGAGGGAAAATAGAAAAATCCTGTTCACAAGAGCAAAGACTTGGAACCAACCCAAATGCCCATCAATGATAGACTGAATAAAGAAAATGTGGCACATATATACCATGGAATACTATGTAGCCATAAAAAAGATGAGTTCGCATCCTTTGCAGGGATATGGATGAAGCTGGAAACCATTGTTCTTAGCAAACTGACACAAGAACAGAAAACCAAACACCGCATGTTCTCACTCATAAATGGGAGGTGAACAATGAGAACATATGGACACAAGGAGGGGAACATCACACACTGGGGCTTGTAGGTGGGTGGGGGCCTACGGGAGGGATAGCATTAGGAGAAATACCTAATGTAGATGACAGGGTGATAGATGCAGCAAACCACCATAGCACGTGTATAACTATGTAACAAACCTGCATGCTCTGCACATGTACCCCAGAACTTAAAGTATAATAAATAATTTTTTTTAAAAAAAAGAAAAACTGTGCCTTCATAGAGCTCTTATTCTATAAAATCTGCATATAAATTCCAGGGAATGGAACCAGCCTCCCAGATAGCCCCTGTGATTCCTGCCTCCTGGTATTCATGCCCCTGGGAAGTCCCCTCCTACTAAGAATAAAACTGACCTGTGCAACCAATACAACATTTCAGAAATGGTAGAATATGACTTCCAAGACAAGGTCATAAATGATAGTGCATTCTCTTGATTCATTCATCTGGAAGAAATTAACTGATGTGTCATAAGGACACTCAAGCAGCCCCGTGGAGAGGTCCAGGTAGCAAAAAACTCCTGCAAACAATTAACACTCAGTTGCAAGGTGTGTGAGTCATATCTGGAGTGGACCCAAGAGCCCATTAGTCTACAGATGATTGAAACCCCAGGTCACTGACACATTGACTGCAACCTAGGATTGTGAGATAAAATACACATGCCCAGTTACATTTGAATTTCAGATAAATGTTGAATTTTTTTGGTAAAAATATATCCTAGTTAAATATTACACTAAAAAAATATTTCTTGTTTATCCCGAATTCAAATTTAGCTGAGCATCTTATATTTTTATTCCTGAAATCTATTCAAGCAAAATCTAATGAGAATCTTTAACCAAAATCATTAACCAAGCTATTCCCAAATTCCTGAACCATGAAACTGTGTGGGATAATAAAACTTTGGTGTTTTAAGCCACTAAGTTTTGAGGTAATTTGCTAGGCACCAATAGGTAACTGTTACACAGAGAGTTTATGATCTCACCAAAGTTGTATACAAATTTCAGTATAGAATTGCATAGGTTCATTTTCTGGATAATGGCTTTCATGAAATTCTTGATGGAGTCAGAAGCTATTCCTAAGCATAACATGTGAAACAGAGCAAAAAAAAAAAGAAGGCAAAATGCATGGGTTTAGTTGACTTCTTTTGGCAGGTTATTCTAAGTGAAATGACCTTGCAAAATAGTGCTATCCAATATAACTTCTGCAATGATGGAAATCATTTTTTCTTTCCATACTGACAAACATCATAGCCAGTAACCACGTGTATCAACTTGAAATGTAGGTAGTTGAGGAATTTGATTTTTAATTTTATCTAATTAAATTATTATTTATCCATTTTAAAAATTAAAACCTAATTACTTAATTTTAATTAACAGAAATTTAATAGTCATTTATAGCTAGTAATTATGGTATTGCACAGGACAGTTTCGGAATGTAGGGCAAAAAGTATTAATAGAATTTGGGTTGAGCCACCCTAGAACTATAGTATATCCTTGACAAGAGTGTAAATTCACTCACATAGGACTTGGTCAAGTATTTATATATCTCCACCACACCCCCAATCCTAGCATGCAGCATAGTGCCTTTCTCATAGACTGATTGAAATTAGATAGAATGGCCACACGAAACGCATTGCCTCTGAACCTTTAACTGTCTAAACTCTCATCTTAAATTCACCTCTAGGACTATCTTTCTCACAAATCCTGGTTCCACCACTTACTACCCATTTGACTTTGAAAAACAACTTAACCTCTCTGTACTTCAATTTCCACATCTGCAAAATCAGAATAATAATTTGATTATTATTCTCTGACTATATGTGAGTCCATTCAGGATGTTAAGACAAAATATCTAATACTGAGTAATCTGCAAGCCACAGAATTTATGCTCACAGTTCTGGGACTGACAAGTCCAAGATCAAGGTGCCAGTAGATTTGATGTCTGGTGAGGGCTCACTCTTCATATGCTGTTCTTTCTTGCTGTGTCTTCACATGGTGGAAGAGGCAACAAGCTTCCACAGGCCTCTATTATGAGGGTACTAATCCCATTCGTGAGGGCTACTTTGCTGTAGGGGCAAAGCCCTCATGGAGAACCTCTGCTAGGGCAGTGCAGACAGGAAATGTGGGGTCGGAGCCCCCACACAGAGTCCCCAGTGGGGCACTGCCTAGTGGAGCTGTGAGAAGAGGGCCACTGTCCTCCAGACCCCAGAATGGTAGATGCACTAACAGCTTGCACCATGCACCTGGAAAAGCCACAGACAATGCCAGCCCATGAAAGCAACCAGGAAGGGAGCTGTACCCCACAAATCCACAGCAACGGAGCTGCCTAAGGCCATGGGAGCCCACCTCTTGCATCAGTGTGCCTGAATGTGAGACATGAAGTCAAAGGAGATCATTTTGAAACTTTAAGTTTTAATGACCGCCCTATTGGATTTCAGATTTGCATGGAGCCTATAGCCCCTTTGTTTTGGCCAATTTCTCTCATTTTGGATGGGTGTATTTACCCAATGGCCATACCTCCATTGTATCTACAAAGTAACTAAATTGCTTTTGATTTTACAGGCTCATAAGCAGAAGGGACTTGCCTTGTCTCAGATGAGACTTTGGACTTGGACTTGAGCTAATGCTGGAATGAATTAAGACTCTGGGGGACTATTGGAAGGGCATGACTGTATTTTATGTGAAGATATGAGATTTGGGACAGACCAAGGGTAGAGTTATATGGTTTGGCTGTGTCCCCACCCAAATCTTATCTTGAATTGTAGTCCCATAATCCCCATGTCATGGGAGGGAAATGGTGGGAGGTAAATGAATGACAGGGGCAGTGACCCTCATGTTGTTCTTATGATAGTGAGTTCTCATGGTTTTTTAAGGGGTTTTTCTCCTTTTCTCAGAACTTCTGTCTCTTGCGCCATGTGAAGAAGGACATGTTTGCTTCCCCTTCCATCACGATTGTAAGTTTTCTGAAGCCTCCCCAGCCATGCAGAACTGTGAGTCAATTAAACTTCTCTCCTTTATAAATTACCCAGTTTGGGGTATTTCTTCTTAGCAGTGTGAGAAGGGCTTAATACAGTCTCAAGGGTCTCAGGAAAATTGAGTTGCAGAGGAAAATCATGTCAAGTATTCTTGAAGAAATTACAGATTTCTTTTAGTCTCACTCCTGTTGTTTTTCTCACTCTGATTTGCACATATAATCATTTTTCAATTTATGTTTACTTTAGAATGAAGATTTTGTAATGTTCATGGACTGCCTAATGGCTGAGCATTGCTTTGAAGAACTCTGAATTATGTTATTTTGCAACTCAGTACTCTGCCCTTTAATCCAACAGTGGAAGCCAGTGTTCTGCTGGTAAATCAGGCCTGTTTAGTTTGGCTGACCCTGCCATGAAGGCAGTTTTACCAGAAAGGAGAAGAACAAAGATCACAGACAGGAAGAAACAAATAGGCTTCCAGCGAAAGAAGCCAGAGAAATTGCTCAACTGGGATTGTCACGTTGCTGACATTGTTTCATAGGATAAAATACAGAAAGGGGCACTTCTGAAGCACTCATCAGACTCTAAAATTAAAGCAAAATTTTCTAATGGTGTTTTACTCTTACTTGAGCTGGTCTCCAACCCCACCATCATCCTTCAGATTTCCTCAGTATAGAAGTAGAGAATGCACAGTCAATTAGAAGGACTAGTAACCTGTGAGCTAATCAGGAGCCTTGGCAGAGAAAAACTTTCTGATAAACAATTTTATATAGATGCAGCCTGGGAATTATGATTTCTTGGGATTTCTCTTTCTTATTCATTTCTGCTATCCCATAAACCAGGACAAGTAGAAAATGTGACAGAATTAAGAGGAACATGAGGGAGGGACAGTAGAATTCATTACAAAAATGTGTGTGTGTGTGTACATGTGTGTCTGTGTGTGTATAAAATCACCAAGTCATGACCTGAAAAAGGGCATTTGCTTCCTAATTCTACTTTGTCAGACTTTCTTTATCCAACAAAAACATCCTTACTTATTTGTATTCCTTCTGGACAAACTGTCCTGGATTTTATTTATTGAGTTATGTGGTTATCCTAAAGGAAAGATAAATTTGGGGGATATAACTTTCCAAATATATGTGACTCATAGCTTCTTTTTCAATTTGGGAGCCACTGAAAAACACAAGATAAGAAATCCCTTCTCTTACATTACTTACCACTTCCTCCAAATGTTCTGGGTCTAAGGATTAAAATAGCCAATACCCTAGCCTTTCTTAACTGCAAAGTAGTCAAAAGAGTCTCTATCTTGGAGATGGAGAGGCTAGGGGACTGCTTATTAGCCTGCAGGACAGGTCAACCAGGACCTTTTCAATTTTTCAAAGAGAATAGGGGGTGTTAGAATCTACCTTTATTCTGTTCTTACTGGAATTATAAGAAAACCATTCATTACCCAATCCTCTGAGGCTGTGCTCAGGGTTGAGACACTGGGAATGTGCCCACCCTGTGGATGGGGCAGAGAGGCCTGTGGGCTTGATAGTGGCAGTTTTCCGATCTGTTACATTCAACAGAGGATAGAATAAAGCTCTTTGGACAATAGCAGAAAAGTTGTATTAAGAGATAAAGATGACCAAATAGCAAAGTGACCAAAGGTTGAATGAAAACTTGAGTTAATATTTATTTGGAAGACAGTAGGCAACCAAAAGGGGTTCTTGATCAAGATAGTAAAATGATGAAATCAGCATTTTAGGACATGATTAACAAAGTAGATGAAGTGGTAAATCAGACAATCGACACTAGCTGATAGGTTTTTAGACTAACAAAATGTATAAAGGAATGGTAGAGGTGGCTGGGAGTGGTGGCTCACACCTGTAACCTCAGCACTTTGGGAGGCCAAGGCAGGCAGATCACCTGAGATCGAGAGTTCAAGACCAGCCTGACCAACATGGAGAAACCCCATCTGTACTACAAATACAAAATTAGCTGGGCATCGTGGCACATGCCTATAATCCCAGCTACTCAGGAGGCTGAGGCAAAAGAATCACTTGAACCAGGGAAGCAGAGGTTGCAGTGAGCCAAGATCATGCTATTGCACTCCAAAAAAAAAAAAAAAAAAAAAAGAGAGAGAGAGAGAAATGAAATGACAGAGATAATATTGCTTGGAAGATTTAAAGGAGTGAATCAAAGAAAACTGATAATTTAAGCCTAAATGACTAGGATAATAAAATGAAGCTTCTTCTTTCCCAAGATAGATGCTTGTTTCCAAAACTGCAAAGCATGGAAATAAGAAATACCCTTAGAGGCTGGGGGCAATGGCTCAAGCCTATAATCCCAGCCTTTTGGGAGGCCAAGACAGGAGGACTGCTGGGGCCCAGGAGTTCAAGGCCAGCCTGGACAACATAACGAGTCCCTATCTCTACCAAAAATTTAAAAAATTAGCTGGCCATGGTGGCACACACCCATAGTCCAAGCTATTCCGGAGGCTGAGGTGGGAAAATCACTGGAGGTTGAGGCTGCAGTGAGCCATGATGGCACCATTGCTCTCCAACCTGAGTGACAGAGCAAAACTCTGTCTCAAAAATAAATAAATAAAATACCCTCAGTGATGTTGCATTCCACTTTTGGGAAGCAGACCACCATGCAGTTCATGTTTGGAATTGATTAACAGGCTTATTTTAAATGCTATTATATTTAAGAAATTTCTGCTTTTGACCACTATGGAGTGACAGGAATTAGATTTACTCTTCCACTTTAATCAACTAGAAAAAAATGAAAGTCAGTGGTTTTTAAACCTTTGACAACAGCTATTGAAGGATTGTGACCCCCAAGAGAAGGGAAACAAATGAACAAATGAGTTGAGACTTAGACTTGCCCCGGCTTTACTTCCTGGTGGCGATTTTCAGTCCACTCTACAGGTAGGTGGATTTCAAACAGTGTCCATAGGTTTCACTGAATTGAAGAACTAAAATCTGAGTTTGGGGAGTCAAGGCTTTAGAATTGATAGAGTAAATTGCCTGAGACAAAGGAGCTGCACAAGGAGAAATGAGTGCTCTGGAGCTCAGCAGAGTGGGACCCTTGCTGATCTGTGCTGACTACTGACTAGAGGCTGAACTGTGTGTAAGTGAGGGACAGAAGCACCAGAAACCATTAAGTCTAACAATTCTTAAAACTCACATGAGGAGGGATCATTTTATACTGCCACCAAGCAGAATGAAAGGACATAATACAAACTCTAGACTAAAGGTAGCTCTTGATTGCACTAAAAGATCTAACCTATTCTAAGTAAGTTAGCTGTGCATTAGGACAAAGTTCAAAATGAAAAAATGTAAAACTTGTCAAAAAACTTAACAAAAAAAAACTTTTTTGTAAGTCATTCAAAAAAGAAATAATATTAACCAGAAGAAACTTTTTTAAAATAATTGAAATGGACCCATAAATGCCAAAATTGATTGAATATACTAAAACTTTTTTAACGATATTAAAATATGTGCTCCATATGCTCAAGGCAATGAAGACAAAAATAGAAATATAAAAAAATCAATAAATCATATAAGTATAAAGATATATATATCCTTTAGGATAGATATGATATCGTATATCTATATCTATGCGATTGGTTCTATTTCTCTGAAGAACCCTAATAAAAATTTATGTACTGAGAGTGGTTCTAAAGAAACAGAATTTCAGGGACAAATTTTCTGATTTGGATCTGAGTTTTAAGATGCTAATGACTCTATTTGCAGTAGTAAAGAGAGCACTTATACACCATGGCATGAACTGAAGATACACAAAATACCTTCATTGCATATTTCTGATCAACCACTTATAAGAAAGAAGCAGGAACTAGGTAACTAGCAGCATTTACTGGCACATGATAAGCACTATTTAAGTTTTAGCTTTAAATGTTAACATTACTCTTTTCTGGTATTTGAGTCTTTGCATTACACATCCCAAGATTGAGTACCAGTGTTCTGTCTCAGAAGAGATGGTAATTCCAGCCTACATTGCTCAGGACCTGTATTAGGTCTTTGAAGCACTGCTATTTCAACATGAGAGAAAAATGTCTCCCCAGCATCTGCAGACACAATATATCAAATTTACAAATTTAGTTTGATCTCTTTGCATTACTTGCCAAAGGGCAAGACTTAAGTAAAGTTCCTCACAAACCCACTGAATGAAGCAACAGTTTCACCCAAAAAAATCACACTAGTTCACAGTCTCCACTACAGACTGAATGTTTGTGTCTTCCCACCCATTCATATGTTGAAGCTTTAATCTCCAATGCAATGGTATTTGGAGGTAGATTCTTCGGGGACTATTAGGTATAGATGAGGTTATGAGGTTGGGGCTGTTTTGAAGATGTTAGTGCCTTGATAAGGAGAGTAAGAGATCAGAGCTTCCTCTCCGGCCACCATGTGAAAACATAGGGAAAAGGTGGCCATCTGCAAACTAGGAAGCAGGCCCTCAACAGACACTATATTTGCCATCCTGGACTTTCCAGCCTCCAGAACTGTGAAAAACAAATGTTGTTTAAGCCACCCAGTCTGTGATATTATGTTATAGAGGCCTGAACCAACTAAGACAGTCCCCTCCTTTGTCCCACCTAAATGGGAAAGAATGTTTATTGCAGGATCATAATTCCCAGTATTCATCCAAAAGAACTGTCGTCTCCAGTCGCCTCCACTGTTGTAAGCTGAACTAGCAGTCTCTTCATAAGTCAAAGTCCCAAGGTCAGCTTTTCCAAAACTTAGGCTTATCTGTCAACATTGTTTAGATCTTAGTAATTACTAAGCTTCCTCCTTAAGCCTGCTGGCTCCTTGTCTACCACAATTTTCAACTTCCTCACCCTCAATCAATGCTTCACAGGGAAGGTTTCAGGAAACCTCTATCTAGAGTCAAAACAAGGAAGGAAGATAATTAGGAGGATCATACTACCCATGGCACAAAAGAAAAGTCTTGGCTATTTAAGTCTATGCTGACATTTCATAATACTAGCACTATAGCTATAGCAAGAAACTACTCACACAACTTATTAACTATGCTGCTCTCTGGCAAGACACAACTAGCATATAATACCCACAGGGTCTACAAGACAGTAAAGGGGCCAGGACTACAGTGAAACAGGGTGAGCTCTACTCTGGGAGATGAAGAGCTTTTTCAAGACTAGACTTCTGCTAACTAGCTGTGAGACTGTGGAAAGTGACTGTAAAATGGACATTTTATTGAGCATACAATCAGTGTACTGATCAATGAGGAGCATAGAACCATAAGGATGAGTCACTATTTTCGCCAAGCTACATGAGATTTGGGAACCAGATTTCCTCAAAAGTGCCTTTCTCTGCCACATTGAATGAATCTGTGCACCATGTCCATGCTAAACAGTCAAGCATTACATTATTAAGAGACTCAAGATACTTTGGAAGGCTTATTATCATCATACCAAAGCTACTTAAATCCTATAGGGTCACGAAGGAGTCCAGTCAATGGGCTTGAATAGAGCTTTATATAATGTCTGACTTCAGGAATTGCTCTTGGTGTTATCTGTGCAGAGAAGAGTTTCTGGCCCCTCATTAAATATTGTCATAATGCTCAAGTGGGTTGTGTATCACCTAATAATACATCAATCCTGAGGCTTTCATGTTAATCCCTTTCTCTTATGGATGCCAGGCAAAACTTTTTTTTTAAAATAAGAACATTCAAGCCGAGTATAGTGGCTCATGCTTCTAATCTCAGCACTTTGGGAGGCCGAGGCAGGCGGATCACCTGAGGTCAGGAGTTCAAGAACAGCCTGACCAACATGAAGAATCCCTGTCTCTACTAAAAATACAAAATTAGCTGGGCGCATAGCTGTAATCCCAGCTACTCGGGAGGCTGAGGCAGGAGAATCACTTGAATCTGGGAGTCAGAGTTTGCAGTGAGCCGAGATCAAGCCATTGCACTCCAGCCTGGGCAACAAGAGCGAGACTCCATCTCAAAAAAAAAAAAGAAAGAAAAAAGAAAAGAAAAGAAAATTCTATTTTGCTGTTGCTGAAAATTCCTTGACTTCTCTGTGTTCCCAGTTGACTTGGGCAGCTGATTATTTTGTAATAGATGCTCAAGCCACATCACATATGCTTTGTTTTTTAGTCAATGTTTCTCTGTCTCATCTGTCAATGTCATCACTGATCTGCCATGTACCTAAGTCCCCTTCCCTATAATTCAGAGCAAGTCTCCTCTCATAGAGACGCATGGAAATAACAGTGATAACAGAGCAGTTCCTATGTTTGTCTTTTCACAGGAAATTGTCTTCAGCCTATGAATCAAAAAGAACATTTCAACGTGCTTTCTCCTCTCGCCCACCTTCTCACCTCCAGCCCATCCCTTATGAAACAACGGCTGTCTTTCTCTCAGGTCCTGTTAACCCTTGGTTGAGAAAGCAAATTTTTCTATGCGATTGATATCTTGAATGTAAATCTAGAGTTTTGCCTTCACAGCCTGACAGGAATAAATAAAAAGACAAATTGTAGGTGCGTTGGTTGTCACAGCAGGGGCGCCTATCATGGCATCAGCTTTCTTGTCCACAAATGCGTGAACTGCCTGAAAGGCCAAGGTAATTGAAAGGCAGGCATAAACCTGTCTGTTTTCTCAGATATTAACAGAAATTGCCTCCTACTGAGGTCACTTTTCTGGCTTAGTGTTCTGAGAAAGAAACTGGCCATTCTGTTTCTAACCCAAGTATTGAGTACACTTTAACTAGTCCACCAAGGGAGAAAAATCTCAGTGGACTGGTGTGGCTGCTCAGTTCTACCAATCCCATACTAAGAACGGCCCTCTTTCTCTTTCTCTCCTGTCTCTGTCTCTCTCTCTTTCTCCTGCCTCTCTTCTTTTCTCTTCTCTTCGTCTACCTCTACTTCAGAGAGAGAGAGAGAGACAGAGAGAGAGAGAGAGAAGCACTGGATATACCTGAACAGTCACTTCATCTTGTGCCCAAAGTATGCAGTATCTTAGTTTATCTTCAAGTGTGTGATGATGAGCACTTCCACTAGCTATTATGCTGGTCTCCAAATAATCCAAATGCCTGTTGTGGGTGAGTGTTAGGTATAAGAAATGTGAATAGGAACATAAAGAAAATATAGAAAAATGATAAACCATGGTGCCATAGTTTGACTGTGTCTCCCAAAGTTCATGTGTTGGAAATTTAACCTCCAATGCCACAGTGCTGGGAGGCAGAGCCTCAAAGAAGAGATTAGGACAGGAGGGCTCTGCTCCTATGAATGGATTGTGCTGTTATAACAGGAGTGGGTTAGTTATCATGAGGCCTCTTTTGTTCTGATAAAAGCGAGTTCACTTCCGCCATAGGATGACGCAGCATGAAGGCCCTGCCAGATGCCAGCACCATGCTCGCCCAGCCTTCAGAACCAGGAGCCAAATAAATTTCTGCTCATTATAAATTACCCAGTTGGTGATATTCTAATAGCATAAAACAGACTAGGAAGGGGTTCAAAAATATTAATACACATGCCTTGACCGAAAGAAAAAGTGATTAATAATTGGACACATAAGTGGTTATAATAATGCTGGGCACATAAATGGAAACATATTAGGGAATGTGTTTCAGGGAATGCTGTACAAACCAGCTGCTCAGCACTTCAGCTCTGAACAGTTACACAACTGGATAGTTCACAAATTTCATGTGAAGCTGAGATTAGCCATGATCTGCCAGCAAAGAGAGGAACCCTCAGTCAAATCAGCCAGTTACCTGGCTAGTTGCTAGGTAACCAAAAGTTCCAAGGGCCAGTTGTCAGATTTCCTGCTTGCCACTCCACCTCCCCAGCATACCCCACCTGAATACCAAGAACCTTCCTTCTCTTTCAAGGTGAAGGAAGGAGGGTTATATTCAACAATTTGAATAGGGCTCATTAAATCTCAGGGCACAGATAAGCAGCATTTCTATGATCAATTAGGAAATACAGGAGATGGCAAAGGCAGGCACTTCTCAAGGCCATTAGGAAACGTTCCCAGGCACCTTCCCTGCCCAGGTAGCCTGTAGCATCCTCCTGAGTGGTAAGCGATGATCGGTAGGATGTGTCTTGACCTCCACGTAGCTCCCTGAAGCTAGTGATAGTTAATGTACAGCCAATTTCCTTCTCTCTGTCTGTTCCTTCTGAGGCCCAAATACTTTAATCTCAGCAATGCTTTCTGCAGTCTGCCTCCTCCAAGGCTCTATCCCCTTCCAGCCCAGATGACCCTCACCTGATCTGAGGCACAGAGAAGGGCAGGCAGGTAGAATTCTCACACTCTTTATTCTTTTTCCATTTATTTTTGTGGTATGAAATTGTTCCCTTAGCTTTCCTCTAAGCCTCTCTATAGGTATTCAAGAACTTATTTCGGAAGTTTCAAAACATTTTTTAAAACTTAATCTTAAAAATGAGTTTCTCCTTGCTGACCTGCTGCGACAATCTTAATTCTCCACAGGCAATTGTGAATGCCTCTGTCGGACTAGAGGAAAGGTCAGCACAAGAAATGTTAGGAAAACAAAAGAAGGCAAAAAACACAGTATTTCAAGACAACACCTCTTCCCAGCCACATTCATGGCTCCTCTCCTCCAACAATTTATTAATCCTTGACTTCTCCTTCAGTAATTCGCTGAAATTCCCTTCTCAATCTCTTAGTTACATTCACTCATTTCTTTTTTTTTTCAGACCTCAATCTCTGATGATATTTGATAATGCTGACCACATCCTCTGCATTACTTAGGAAGGGGCCATGGTAACACACAAGCCACAGGAATCTTGCTCCGTAGCTTAAGCTAAGAGGAGAAGTTATTGGAAGGATACTGAGGTATTTCCTCCCAAATAAATTACTTGTTCAGCCTTTTGTCTCAGGGTCTGCATTTTCTTTTTTTTTTTTTTTTTTGCATTTTCAAATGTGTCCTCCCATCCATGGTAGAAATGAACTCTGTAATAACCTCTAACAAATGCAGTTGAAATGTCTGAATGTCATTGCTTTTAACCAGCTGAAACCTGCCTCCTTGTAGCTACAACATATTATATCTGCATCTTCCTTTAAGGCACACTTTGATATAAAAAGCTAGATCTGGATCAGACATAAAACTTCAGGCAAAACACATTAACCATTCATCATGAAAACCTTCTCTAAAATGAAACAATACAGATGAAACAATTTTGAAGAATAGTATCTTTAATGAGTTTTCTAATCCTTGTCATCTGAAGTTCTGAAATATATTTACAGGGTCAGAACAATACAGAGAGAGTATTTGTATAATAAAGCATATTTTAAATTTCATTTAAGCCCTCTCATTTTTCCTCCCATGGCTGCTTTTTTGTTTTGTTTTGATGAAAGAGAAATAAGGAATAAATAGAAGATCAATGCTTCAAACTAATCTACCTGTGTACTCCCTGAAAACTTTAGGACTGAAGTACTACTTATACTGAAGTATATTACTTATACTGAAGTGTAAGTAATCCACATTAGGGAAAACTGTTCTCAAATGCACAATCACGCATACCTCAGGCAGAAACTGATGTTCTTTCAAAAGAAAAAAGAAGAGGGGTGAACTTCCAGTCCTGTGTTTGACACATACTAGAGAAAAG
The DNA here is from genome assembly GCA_004027715.1 of Plecturocebus donacophilus. Taxonomy (NCBI): domain Eukaryota; kingdom Metazoa; phylum Chordata; class Mammalia; order Primates; family Pitheciidae; genus Plecturocebus; species Plecturocebus donacophilus. The sequence goes on along the minus strand of PVKP010017947.1, from coordinate 4,277 downwards.
CCCCAAAGAGAAGACTGAATTGTATGTTCTCAGACAAGACGCTCCTGTGACCACAGCATAGTGAATTCTGCTCTGACATTTTAGTGGTTCAATCTCCCGACATGGATAAGTATTCCAGTCAGGTGTGGTGGTTCAAGCCTATAATCAAAGCACTTTGAGAGGCCAAGGCAGGCAGATTACCTGAGGTCAGGAGTTGGAGACCAGCCTGGCCAACATAGTGAAACCTCATCTCTACTAAAAATGCAAAAATTAGCCAGGCGTGGTGGCGGGTGTCTATAATCCCAGCTACTCAGGAGGCTGAGGCATGAGAATCGCTTGAACCTGCGAGGTGCAGGTTGCAGTGAGATGAGATCACACCACTGCACTCCAGCCTGAGCAACAGAGTGAAACTGTCAAGAAAAAAAAAAGGGATTCCTGTCTGTGGTGGTTGACTCAATAGGGTAAAGTGTGAGATTACTACTCAGGACAGAAATAATTTATATCTTGTCTTTTTTGTTCAACATCCTCTTTGTATTTGGTTTCATTGAGGAAAACCAACCTCTTTAACCAGGAAGTTACATTCTTCCTGTTTTCCTAATCATTATGTAGAGTGTGTTCTGACCCATGGGCTGTGTCAATCATAGTTAATAAAATGATAGGCCTAAATGGAACCTTCAAGTTTCTCTAGCACAATCCTCTGATTTTACAGATTTTAAAAAACCAAGGCCCAGAGAAGATAACACGTTTTTCAAGAACACGCAGCCAGCCTGTGCAAAAGCTCATGAATAGTCTTCATCCTGACTGACACTAAAAAGGAGACAAAAGATTAACTCGATTCAGATTTGGGAGAACAAAAGGTTTTGTTTATGCAGATCGCTGGGATTTGAGGAGGAAAGTAAACTCTGGAGAAAAAGGAAAAGCTGTCCAGTGCCCAGGTGTGCAGATGTTTTCACTCAGCCCCAGCTGCCTGCTGGATTCCAAGCAAGCCGACTAGGGCCTCAGGAGCCTACTGGATTTCCACAGCACAAGGCTTTATGCTGATGACGGAGATGCTCTGCCCTGTGCATCTCAGAGCGCCCACCTCACACTCAGACATCGTCTGCTCCTTGCCGTTCACTTCCACACAAATGCTAAACCCTTCTTCTTCGCACTCCGATGCTTCTCGGCAGACACATTTGCTGCTCTCAGCTGAAAAAGTAAGTGAAAGAGGCTTAATGGTACATTGTGGAGGTGGGGGAGTCAAAGCACATCGCCTCCAAAGTAATAATATGGTGATTAGAGCTATAGATGCTCCTGTCTGGAATGATATAATAAATTATCCCCTGGAAAAGCGGTAGGACCAAGAAATTGGGGCATTTTGCTCCACTCCAAAAAAACAGGTTTTCAGGTTGCTGCCAGCTCTCTATTAGTTTGACCCACATGGGGTGGTTCTATCCAAGTCAGGAGCTCTTCAACTCTCTGCTACACACAAGCTGCTGTCCATATGAGCCAGCAATTGAGATCAAATGAGAAACCCTCAACAAAGAACCAAGTCAAGACTCAAACAAAGAGAGAGAGAAAAAAAGAGAACTTAAACTTGATTTGAGAGAGAGAGCATGACATACAAAAGGCTACACATCCCAAAAAACAAACCAGAAATAAGTTAGGGAGGTAAGGAGTCTGTGCACTGATAGTATATGGTTGGATTACACCAGCCAGGACTCTTCCAAAGAAAAGTAACAAGGTCAGCCAGCAGACAGTGGTGGCCGCCAAACCAAAAGTGACCCAGACATGGCTAGAGTTACATATGTCATCAGTCTGTGCTGCAAACTGTGAGGGAGTAAGGAGCCAACAGAGACCTTACAAGTCATATAGTCCAGCTCCCAAATTTACAGATAGGGAAGCCCAGGCAGTGACTTGGCTCTGGAGACCCAGCCATTCCCCTTTCATAGTTTTGCCCAAACCACTGGAGGTTTACCGTGCCCTTGGGGGCGTTCAAGATCATTGTAACTGCTACCTGAACATAGCATTAGCAAATATTGAATCACAACGTGAGAAAGTAACTTCTTTTCCTATTCTCTTCAAATCCATCTGATTACTTCTAGAAGGAAGTGTCAGCTTGGTGCTAGTATGTTTTTAACACCCCTCTAACACGTGCTAAACTCACAGAGAAACAGCATAGTCAATTTTGGACCAGTATCTGGCTAGAATCCACAACATTACATTACATCTAACGTTTATAGTCACCTAACATTTATGGCAAGTAATAAATCCTCTTAAGGATGTGATATAAAGTTTTCATTTTAAAGTTACTTTTATGTCAGACTTTTAAAAATACACAATATGGATAATACAAGGACAGATCAAAAATCATGAAGGCAGAATGGAATCACCCATGTTTGGGAGAACATTCTCATCAGGAATGGATTCTTATCCTCTGAGGTCTGTGATCTGCGCCCCTCTCCAGAAAGGGGAATAGGAGAGGTCAGTGCACTGTCAAATCAGTCTGAGTTTTTAACATCCTCAAGTATCTGCTTCAGCCCACTGCTAAACTAGAAACCACATTTTAAAAAACCTCAGTACTGCGACTTCAGCATTCTTATACTTGCAAATATGAAAGGGCCCTTACCATCACATTTTCCCCACAGTGGGCAGGCACCACAAGCTTTCTCAGCTGAGGCAGGCAGAGTGCAGCTGTCCCTACCAGTAAGAGTGTAATTTCTACGCTGACAGTGGAGAACATGCATCTTGCAAACTGTCAGAGGCAGTATCCTTTTGCTTCTCTCATCTCGAGCGCATACATCCAAGGAAGATCTGAAAAGAATTTTTAATGACATTATTTACAAGATTTTGGTTCTTAAAATCTGAGAAGTAGAAATGAAAAGTGATGCTCTGAGCTTAGTGCCCCCAGATGTTATCACCCAAAGCAAAAAAAAAAAAACGATGGAAACTCAAATCCCCATCATTCCTAGGGTCCAATCCACTTAGATTTTCAAAATGATACTTTGAAGGCTTTATTTGCTCACAATTTTTGCAAGTGTAGGTATCTAGTGTTGATCTAGTTTCAGCTGAAACAGATCAGATAGAGCAAATTAGATGAGAAGGTAAGGTCTGCTAGCAACAGCTGGCAAAGAAGGAGACAGAAAACCAGCAGAAACCAAGCATTGAATATAATCATAGTCAAATGGGACCATTAATTGCAGGAGCAATGAGCTCGTCCCAGCCCAGCAGCCAAGAGTTCATGTCCGTAAAACAGCATCATCCAAAAATGGATGACCCTAAATCATCAAGGGAAGATAAACCTGTATTTTTCAATGCTACTTTTAAAAGTATCTATGTTTACAAAATAGTTTAGAAATAAGGCTGGGCGCCTATAATCCCAGTGCTTTGGGAGGCCGAGGCAGGCAGATCACTTGAGGTCAGGAGTTTAAGACCCGCATGGTCAACATGGTGAAACCACATCTCTACTAAACATGTAAAAACTAGCTGGGCTTGGTGGCACACACCTGTAATCCAGCTACTAGGGAGGCTGAGGCATGAGAATCACTTGAACCTGGGAGGCAGAGGTTACAGTGAGCTGAGATTGCACCACTGCACTCCAACCTGGGTGGCCAAATGAAACTGTGTCTCAAAAAAATAATAAATATTTTCATAAACTGTGTTACCTTTTTCATAAGCATTGGTATTAAATAAGGGAAAAAATAGCTATTTAGAAATGTCACTATCAAAAAACTCCACATATCTGAATGCTGATAGACAAGGTAGGCATTACCATCACTGAAACTTTAGACAACAGAACATTTTTGTATACCAGATGGAATCAGAAAGAGTCTATATTCGCATACTTTATTTAGTTCTAATATTTTCCTCTTCTACTAAAAGCTAAATTTAATTGGAGTTATTTATAAAGCAGAAACAAATCCTGTTGTTTTGAATCTATCTTTTCAGCTGTTTATTTAAACTTTAAATAGAACTCCTTACAACAGCTGAAAGGGCAAAGACCTTACAATACCATCTTGTTGTCAGTATCTGAGACCCTGGAATGACATGGAAATTCTTTTTTTTTTTTTTGAGAGAAAAGGAGAAAGAAAGAAAGAAACAGCAAAAGAAAAAAAAAGAATGAAAGTGAGAAAGAAAGAGGAAGAGAAAGAGGGAGAGATAATGGAATTCTTGTTTTATTGCCCAGGCTAGAATACAGTCTAAAAATGGGTATTAAAAACCTCTTTTATGCCAATAATTGTGCTTAACAATGGAGACAGGAAGGAATAGGGGATGAAAATAGCAAATAAGCAGACAACCAATATTTTATTTAAACCTGT
>PVKP010017946.1:0-45092 GCA_004027715.1 Plecturocebus donacophilus | reverse complement strand
GGCAGGTGGTGATTGGTTAGGTGGTTGCTAGGCGGAAGGGAGCTGGAGTTCCTTCAGCCGGGGTCGTTGTGCTGAGTCACATAAGGAAGTTAAGCACTTTCCATGTGGCCTCCTTGCGGGGGAAGGGCTTTCCCTATCAGGAGTCGGGCTCTTTCCACATGGCTGGGGGATGGGGCCAGAAATTCCCCTACCAGACACAAAGGACTCGTAATTTTCATTGGATTGGGTTTGTTTTTAAGTTTACAAAAAAGGGGGGCAGGTAACAGATATTGGGCTAAGGTATTTACCATGGACTTTTCTTTTTTGCTTTAATGATAAAAACGATTAATCAAGTTTGACCAGTTAACATCATGAACATGTGATATTCCTCTTTGCACTAGTCTCTAAGGAAACTCTGGAAATGCTATTTGCCCTGCAACCCAGTTTTCTTTACTAATCCATCTTAATTGTATCATCGGCCATGTAGCTAAATTGCCTGTAGACATATGTGATCACCAGGCTAACCTGTTCAAATGACACGTTAACTGTGCTCTGTCCCCTGCCTATCAGCTACTCAAATGTGAAAGAATGTGTTTGCAAAATTGAAAGCATGCTACTCAAGTGAAATTAATGGATGTAAACACGAATTCTTTTGGACAAATGTATTCTGTATTGATTGTGGGATAGTGAAAATCTTTAAATTACCCTGCATCTTTACTAGAAGATAATTGGAATGGCCTAGCTACAGGGATGTTTTGTAATTGTTGCTACTGAGTAGTCTCTGAGAAGTCCAATAATATCCTCTTAAAGCACACCAGAGAGCGAAGATGAACACCATCTGGTCTGTTTTCCAAAACAGTTGGTCATCACAGCTGATGTTAATTCTAACATTCATTTCTTCTGAAATGAGGTGGGGGCTGTGTTCTTGGTCACCAACGATGTCCTTAAGTCTCGGTCTTTGATTCATGCATAAGCCTTTCTGTTGCTGCTAATGTCTATTTTGTTTAAACATGAATTTAATTTAGCATATTTGTAATAACAAAGTAATTTATGCTCATAAAAACATTCAGATAACAAAGGAAAATAGAAAGAAATAAATACTATCCATAATCCCAACACTCAAGAATAACAACTATTAATGTTCTATTATGCCTATCTATAGGCCTATGTTTATCTAATTTAAACATAATTTAAATTAAAATGAAATTACAGTTACTGCTTTTTTTGACTTATTTTTACTAAATACTAAATGTCATAAATATTTTCCTGTCAATAAAAATAAAATAGTAGTAATTGTTATGGTTGTATAAAGTATATGGATGGTTTGGACTATATTAACTAATCTCATATGGATATGCATCAGGCTATTTTTAAAATTTTTCTATATTAGGCATCCTTTTCTAATTTTTATTTTTAATTTAATATATTAAGTTCTGGGGTACATGTGCAGGATGTGCAGGTTTGTTACATAGGTAAATGTGTGCCATGGTGATTTGCTGCACCTATCAACCCATCACCTAGGTATTAAACCCAGCATGTATTAGCTATTTTTCCTAATTAGGCATCCTTTTCTTAAAGCAAAATCACCTCTATTGAGACATGTCACAAAATCACCTATTAATATTTTAAGCATACAATTTGAGGAATTTGGAAATGTAAGCAAATATTCTTGAACATACATATTTGTGCATGTGGAAAATTATTTCCCTAGCATAAATTCCTAGAAAATAAGTAATTGGTCTAAAGTATATGTACATAAGATTTTTTATACAAATTTTCAAAGTGCTTTCTAGAAATGCTGCCCCAAGAAATACTTCTTTCTGATTCCCAGGTTACTCAAAGAAATAAAAAATTTTGAAAATAGCTGTCAAGATAATATTAGAAGGATTTTCAAAATGAGTCTACAAGTTCCTGCATAATCTGGCCCCTGTCAGCCTCTCAAAACCAATTATATACCCCCTGTACACAACGTTCCAGTAGATACTCATTTGTTCAAACATGCCCAGTTCCTTCCCTCTCAGGGCATTTTGCAATACTTTTAGCACTGCTGAACCATCTTTTCACACTGCTACATCCCAGTAACCCACATGGTGGATCTTTACATCATTCAAGTCTCAGCTTAAAAATCCCCTGCTCAGAAAGCCCTCCTGCAACCCACCCATTTAATATGGGTTTGCTCATTGTTCTCTGTGTCCAAATCATGTTTGTCTTCTCTGAACATTTTGTACCATGTACAGCATTATTTTTTGTTGACTTTATTTTTTGTCTTGCTCAGTAGAATGTGAGTTTCGTGAGGGTAAAGAAATTATATGTCTTTAGTATATATTCTATATAGATTTGTTGAAAAACACTAAAGGATAAATGAACAAATGGAAGATATTTACCAGTGTGTTTGTTGTATATATGCAATCAGCTGAACAAAATTATAAACATTTAAATAAAATCATATTGTTGATTGTTTGTTCTTATTTAATTGTTTGACTAACAGCATCTCAAATCCATAAGTGCTAATTGACATAAGAATGATTACCTTAAGTCTTATGGAAATGATGAAAACTGACATAAGAAAGTCTACGGAACTGTTGCATAGCCAAAGAAGAGTATTATGTTTAAGCCAATTTTCCTCATCTTGTGTTTTCTCCTCAAATGATGCCAATCTGGGCTCCCACCCTTCCTAAGACTCCACAGAAATTGTTTTGTCTTATTTATTGATTATTTCCTTGGTCCTAAAACTGCTGGACCTTCTCTGTCTTTCAAAAGCAGCAGACGACACACTGGGATGGACCTGCTCCATCCTTCCCCAGACATTCTCCTTCCTTCACTTATACTTACTTCCTCTACTTGACCTTCTCCAACATGGCAGTGCTCCAAGAATTTGAGCACTGAATTTTCTCAACCCTCTTCAGTTTTCTAGCTAGAAATGTCTCATCCAGTCCATATCCTTAAAAATTATCTACATGACTCTTAATATTTACCTCCTGCCAACTCACTCCACTGAACTCAAGATGCAATGAGATATCCAATTGCTTATTTCATATCCACCCATTATCTTAGTAGAAACACTTAGTATGTGTGATACACAGTTTGGCTCCAGCCTTTACCTTCATCCCACATCATGTATATATACAAGTTGTTCCCTTCTCCGACTCTATCATCTTATTAAATGAAATTTCGATTCATGTACCATCTCAAGCCTTGCAGTTAAGGGTCATTCTTGGTTCCTTTCTTTCTATCATCCACCTCAAACAACCCACCTTCAGTATCTGTAAATAGATATTTGAAATCCATCTGCTTCTCTCTAACTCTACTCCTGTCCTCTAATTACAAACCATTATCACTTCTCACCTGAATTATGGAAATATTCTTCTAATTTTCAATACTTTAATTCTTGCCTACCTGTGATGTATTTTTCCCAGAGAAATCAGAAGAACTTCTAAAAAATGCAGCCTATGTGATGCTGTTCCTCTGCCAAGAGTTACAAATACTGCTTAATTCTTTGGAAAATAGCCATACTCCTGACAAGCAAGAACAAGGTAACTGCAACAGACATTTCATTTAACAAGTGGAGGAATCAAAAGTATATAATAGTTGCCAGTCCATAAAGACTCTAAAATTTAGGTGATCACATGTTGTTAGGGCTCCCTACTCCCAAATCAGGATGTTCTTAGATTAGGATTCATTTATGCTCCTTACCACAGTTCGCAAATGTGTTATTCTCTTCTACCATTGGGAAAGTAACCCTCTTCCAAACCCCCATAGATCATTCTTGGCACCTGGCATAGAACTCAAAATATTTTGTCGTGAAACATATTTATATGTAAACTTGCCTGTGAATAGGTACTGCAATTCATTGTTGTATTCCCCACCCAGCATGGAAAATAGAGACTTTACTAACATGGATACCCAAGACCTATTTACTGGATTACTAATTTTACAAAAAGTCAACAATTACCAAAAACATTTATATCTTAGAAGACCCATGCAAGGCCATATTTTGGCACCTAGAAGAGGAAAAGGAAAACATGTTTCAAGTTGACATAAATTTCAGAAAATCTCTCCAGCCACAAAATTTTTAAATTACTGTCTCAGAACAGAGTTGTAACTACTTCACTTCAATACCAGGGAGAAGCTCTCTGTATTTGTTTCACAATTAAGAGACCAAAATATCTGGGTGCAGTGGCTCACACCTGTAATCCCAGCAGTTTGAGAGGTCAAGGCAGGCAGATAGCTTGAGCCCAGGAGTTCAAGACCAACCTGGGCAACACTGCCAAACCTATCTGCAAAAAAACAAAAAACAAACAAACAAAAAAAACTAACCAGGTGTGGTGATGTACACCTGTAGTTTCAGCTACCCAGGATGCTAAGGCAGAGCCCAGGAGGTTGAGCCAGCAGTAAGCCATAATCACACCACTGTACTCCAGCCTGAGTGACAGAGTGAGACCCTATCTAAAAAAAAAAAATTTAAACAGACAGCAAAACATTGCTTTCTGCTATTGGCCAACATATAGACATGTGGACATACACAACTTGATAACATGTAGATCGTAGAAGTCTGTCATCTACAGCAGATCTTGGAATACTTTTCTATTTACTGTGAAGAGTTTTTCTCATTAGACTCCTGTGTGGGTATCAAATATTAACAATATGAGACCTACAATAATAATAATCAGCACTCATGTAAATTTTCCATATGTAATGGATCAAATGTTTGTGTCTCCCCCACCAATTCCCATGTTGAAGCCTTGAACCCCCAACATGACAGTATTTGGAGATGAGGCCTTTGGAAGATACTTAGGGTTAAATGAGGCCATGAGGATGGGGCGCTCCTGATGTCAGTGCTCATTTAAGAAGAGACACCAGGGCTGGCCACATTGGCTCATGCCTGTAATCCCAGCACTTTGGGAGTCTAAGGTGGCGGATCACCCTAGGTCAAGAGTTCAAGATCAGCCTGGTCAACATGGTCAAACCCCATCTCTACTAAACATACAAAAAATTAGCCAGGCATGGTGGCGCACGACTGCAGTCCCAGCTACTCGGGAGGCTGAGACAGGAGAATCGCTTGAACCCGGCAGGCAGTGGTTGCAGTGAGTTGAGATCACACCACTGCACTCCAGCATGGGTGGCAGAGTGAGACTCCGTGTCCAAAAAAAAATAAAAAAGAGAGATAGAGACACAAAGAGAGAAGCAAGCCAGAAAGAGTCCTCACTAGAAACCCACCATGCCAACACCTGATCCTGGACTTTCAGCCTCCAGGATTGTGAGAAAATAAATGTCCATTGCTTAATCCCTCCAATCTACAATATTTTGTTGTGGCACCTCAAGATGCTTAACACATTGTGCACCACTTTATTTAATGTGTAGTTAGCTGTGAGAGTAGGTATCACTGTTGATGTCTCCGGTTTTTGTGGTAATGTCAGGGTCAAAGTATTCAGAAGCTGCCTAAATTTACTCTGGATTGAAGTTTTCCAGTCTTGGCACCACGGACATTTGGGGAAATAAATCTGTCAGGGAGGTGGGGCAACTGTCCTGTGCATTGTGGGAAGTTTAACAGCACCCTGGCCTCTACCCACTAAATACCAGCAGCAATCCCACCTCTTACTTGTGACAATCAAAAACATCTCCGGACATTGTCACATTTTCCCTGGGTGGACAAAATTATGCTGGATTGAGAACCAACAATCTAGATTCTTTCTTGCTACCAGTCACTTTGGGAAACACCAGTGTTGCTTCTGTATTCTTGAAACTAACCCATGTTGTTTGATGTTCCAATCTGTAAAATCTGTGACACAAAAAAAGAGAAAAATGGAAAGAGAACTCTACTGAACGCTGTGACAGTTTTGAGCTGTCATATGTCAGTGGAAGGTGAAATTTGAGAACAATGTTCTTTATCATTCAATTTCCTCTGATCTGATATAGTGAAGCCATGGGTGGCCCTATCTTTGATGGTGGCACACTTCCAAACTCAAAGAAATCCATATGTCATTGTGGTACCATGCCCTGTCATCAGTGCCCTTAAGCAAAAGAAAACTTTGACTGGTGGCATTTCATGACGGACTCTAGTATGTCTGATTTCACATATTTTTGAAAATAATTCTGCCACAGTAGAATCAAAGTTAGCAAATAATTATATAGAAACTGTGGCTACTCCTGAAAAATATGACAACTTGCATCCTATGCATTATTTTTTGCTATTTAAAAACTACGTATAATGGTATTATAGTTATTTTTATCAAATTTACATTTAGGAAAAAAAACAAATATAAAATCCAGATTTGCAATTGGACATTATGGATTAATCAGAAATGGTGAAACTCTACTATGGAATGGCTGTCTTATTCATGTGGACACAACTTTACAAAAGATTTCATCAGATTAGATGAAAGTAAGCCTTCAATTGAGGCATCTACTTTTAGTCATATTTATGAATCCATTGTTAGTAATTTTGCCACTGGGAATTCCACGAATCCTTGGAAGACTGGAAAACCGAAATACACTGGAAAAACTTCAGTTTTGTTTCACACGACCTCCAAAAGAGCAATGTCTGAATTTGAGAGCGTTTCTGAAAGTGTTTCATCATCCACTTCAGTTCTGACCGCCAGTTAGTTGAAGAGTTAATAGAACTCCCTTCTCTGAAGCAGAAGGCTCTCACCGCCTAGCAACACCACCATTATGTGCTCAGTGGCCACAGTGGGATCATATGAAGAAAATTCTAGATTGAATATAGAGATAAAAGTTCACATTCTCCCAAACATGACTGGCAATGACAAACCACAGAACCAAACTTTGATAATGACCCTTCTACAAAGGCATGACTCATCTATGGAGTATGGAATTTGTTAAAGCTGTTTTTTAAATATCTTTATAAGTTTTAGAAGGGCAAGGCTGGGTACGGTGGCTCACGCCTGTAATCCCAGCACTTTGGGAGTTGGAGGCGGGCACATCACAAGGTCAGGAGATCGAGATCATCCTGGCTATGGTGAAACCCCGTCTCTACTAAAATACAAAACAATTAGCTGGGCTTGGTGGCTCGCGCCTGTGGTCCCAGCTACTCAGGAGGCTGAGGCAGGGGAATTGTTCAAACCCAGGGGAAGGAGGTTGCAGTGAGCTGAGATGGTACCACTATATCCCAGCCTGGAAACAGAGCAAGACTCCATCTCAAAAATAAAAAAATAAAAAAAGTTTTAGAAGGGTGAATATTTTCCCCTTCTTAAAAAGATAAAAATCCACTAATATCTCACTAGGAAAGAATCAGCAAAACAAGGTATAACTTCAACCTTCCCTTTTGTTTACCATCTACAATGGCCATTCTCAGAGAAAACCATTAAATTTTGGGGTGCTGAGACTTTTTTTAAAAAAATGAAAATAGAATACTGGTGTATATAATAATACCTTGGTATCCACAGGGAATTGGTTCCAGGACCCTCTCAGATACTAAAATCTCAGGATGCTCAAGTCCCTGATATAAAATGCTATGATATTTGCATATAACTTACGCACATCTTTCAGTATATTTTCAATCATCTGTGACATCCATCTCCTGCCCTAGGAGGGAAGATTACTTATAATACCAAATATGATGTAAATGTTATCTAAATAATGATTATATCATATTAGGTTTTATTTATATTATTTTTGTATTGTTGTATCATTGTTCTTTTTTAGTATCTTGGGGTTTTTTTTTTAATTTTTTTTTAATCTTCAGTTGGTTGAATCCACAGGTACTAAACCTGTGGAGATGGACAGCTGACTGTATACACATGCATTTTAATAACCCAGACACTTTACTATCGTATTGCTATTTTTCTCGATGTTTTCATTCAACTATACAACTTGGAAATGTTTTTATAGCTCTATCTCATTATTTTATAGAATGGTACATAGAATTGGTCATTCAATTATGGAGGCCAGGAAGTCCCAGCACCTGCTATCCGAAAGCTGGAGAATCGGGGAAGCCAATGCTGTAATTCAGTTTCAGACAAAAGGCCTAAGAACCAGGGGAACCAATGGTGTAAGACCCAAGCCGAGTCTAAGGCCCAAGAATCAGGAGCACTGGTGTCTTAGGGCAGGAGATGGATGTCACAGCTCAAACAGACAGAGTAAATTTGTTATTTTGTTCTAAGCAGGCCCTCAACAGATTAGATGATGCCAGCCCACATTGGAGAAGGTGGTCCTCATTACTCAGTCTACGGGTTCAAATCTTAATCTTTTCCAGAAATGCCCTCATGAACATGTCAGAAATAATGTTTTACCAGCTATCCAGGAATCCCTTAATCAGGCTGACACATAAAATTAACCATCACAAATGGGAATTCCATCGTTTTTTTAAAAAAACTATTATCCTCTTGATAAACATTTAAGTAGCTCAAATACTTGTCGTCTCTCACCTGCAGATATATCCAGATCTGAGTACAACTGTCCACCACCAAGTACACTACCCTTGACCAACCTGCCATATGTTCCTGCTGGATGTCCCTCATGGCCTCCTCACTGGTCAGTCAGTTTGGGTCCTTGTTTCCCTACTGTCCATTCCCCACTCAGCAGCCAGAATAATCTGATTAAAACGTTAGTCAGTTCACATTACTGCTCTGCTCAGAACCTTCCCATTCTTTCCCATCTTATTCCAAGTAAAAGTCAAAGCCATCTCCATGGCCAAATAACCCCTGCACTCTCTGTTCCCTCCCTGATACTTGTCACTACTCTGACCTCACCTGATTCCTTGATTTTCCTTAGTTTACGATGTTCCAGCCACACAGGCCTTCCTGCTATTTCTTCAACTTGCCAGGAACTATCCTACCTCAGGGTCTTTGCCCTTACGGTTAACTCTGCCTACATCGCACTCTTCCCAGATACCCACAACTCCCTCCCTTACCTCCTTCTGGTCTTTACTCAAACGTCAATTTCCAGGAAGACCTTTCCTAACAACTATATTTAAATTTGCTATATACTCTCTGAAAATATCCATTGCCTTCTAACAATGTGATATTATCTATTTTAATTTTTTTTTCTTTTGAGACAAGGTCTCACTCTGTCACCCAGGATGGAGGGTAAAGGCATGAATACTGCTCACTGAAGCCTTGACCTTCTAGATTCAAGCAAGCCTCCCACTGCAGCCTCCTGAGTAACTGGGACCATAGGCATGCACCATCATGCTTAGCTAATTTTTAAAATTTTTTGTAGAGATAGGGTCCCACTATGTTGTCCAGGCTGGTCTTGGACTCTTGGGCTCAAGCAATCTTCCTGCCTCAGCCTCCCAAAGTGTTGGGATTATAGGCATGAGTGACCACAGCTGGACTATTTTAATTCTTTATCCTGTTTATTGTCCATCTTTCTCAACAAGAATATAATCCTTATGAGAGAAAGAAAAACACATGTAAATGTTCACTTATAGCTAATTCCTCAAGACCTAGAATATATAAGCACTCAAAAAATATGTATAGATAAAAAAATGAATTACAAATAATGGTGAAATGTACATCCTTAACATTTACCCTACTGTATTTGGAAAAAAACGTGTAGAATAGATTACAAAAGGAATTATTAGTTCAAAAGGTAGGCAGTTAAATGTTTCTAGAATATTAAGGACCAACATCAGGGATTTCAGAAATAGTTTAAAAATTAAATATGGAAAACATTCTTGATAGTAGAAAATTTAAAGAACAGTTGTTGGTAAGAGCCCAAGCTGTACTCAGCCTCAGGCAACTGCTTCAGATGATGCAGTAGAATTCTTGCCATGGCTAAAACATTGATAAATTCAACAGCCAGACTCATCTTCATCTCTGGTGTTTATTTCCCTCAATTGACTCATCATCAGAGGATGAGCGAAAAAAAAAAAAAAAAAACAGAAAAAAATCAAATGATTCTAAAATGTGTAAGCAATAAGGGACACAAGGTCTCCATATCCTGAGCCCAGTGCTGTCACAGCTCAGTGGAGCTGTAATTTTTAACTATTAAGCATTCACAAAAATTCCAGTAGAAAGTCTTCCTGGGTGTGGTAAGTGCCATGCTTATCAGCTCCTGTTTACATCTCAACCCTGTCAAGCTGGGAAGAAACATTCAACCCATCAAATCATCCATTTCAAACCAGACTCAGTGTCAGATCCAAGGCTATGCAATTAAATATAATTAGGAGGAGCTCAAAGCCAAGCCATTCCCACAATTCTGATGTCAATTGATTCAAATGCTGTTGTATCTGTCAGTGTAATTACATGATGAAACTTGCTTCAGATCTGTGACCACAGCGCTTGCCTGCCTGTGCTCATGCACACACACACACACACCCCACATACATGCTTTTCCTAACTTTCCTAGGCAGCCTATGAATTTTTTTCTCTCTCAAGGCCCCTTCTAGTGAATACTCAAAGGAAGCTACAATAATTACATATAGGCAATGCAATTAGGCTAGAAGGGTTTCTAATGATTACCTGTCTTCTGCAAGAGTTAGCTCTTGGTGAAAATATTAACACACGTTTTGCTGTTTTTCTGTGGGCAATTTTTCAAAGTTATATGTGCCATTTATGTTATTTGAGTATTTTAATACACCCACTGGAGACCTGAGCACCCAGAGTTGACTCCATGACCAGAAACATTCTTGTGAAGCCAGCAAGAATGGAAGTGCAATACACATGGCAAAATCAGATGAAAATGTGGATTTCCAAAGTACAATATTAGGAGATTTTTCTTCATTCAATAGTGAAGGGGTCAGAAGATGCCACCTCAACATGTGCCACTTTGGCCACTTTGGCATAAAGATTATTTTAAGCAGAAAGCAATTAAGAAACAACAGAGGCAGGAAACAAAGCACTCTACCCTCCCCTACTGGCCTGAAATCAGGCATAGATTTTCCTTTGTGAAAGTGTCGCCACTCCCTCTCTCTCCTACCAGAACCGGCATAGGAAGTGCTTAGTCACCAGATGAAACTCTAGACTGTCAGCCTCTAGGGGAGTCTGCATAACAAAATAACCTACTCTTCTATTATTTTCCTCAGATGTTTACCTTTCCACAATTTATCACCACTAGAAGCTCAAATTTATTTTTCCTGCCTTGTCATTTCTCCACAAATTTATTACCCTTTTGTTAAAATGGTATATACACCTCTAGTCTGACCACCTCTTTGGGGTTTTCATTTAATTTCTATGAGTCCTTCACATGCACATGAAATCAACCTCTTTTCCTATTAATGTGTCTTTTAATGCTTAATTTCGAGGGTCCCAGCCACAGGACCGATGAGGGTAGAAGAACAAGTTTTTCCTTCTTCTCTGCAGCAGACATTTGTTGTTCCTGATACATGCCAGGCACTCTTCTAGGCATAAGCCTTGCCAAGCGAGTTTTGTGTTCAACCTGATTTGGCTACTCACTGCTTGAGGAAACTCAAGCAACATACTGAAGGACTTGTTGACACAGTTTTCTCATCTCTAAACGGTCTCATCCTTAACTATTAACACTTTCCTTACATGGTTTTTGTGAGACTTCTTCTGATTATTAACTTACATTTATTAGAAGCATATGCATCGGTCACTGTGCTGAGTGCTTCGGAAGCTTAATTTTTAAAATGTTCACAACAACCCCATGAAACCGACACTGTGACTCTTCCTATGTCACAGATTAAGACTTATGATGCAGAAAAGAAAAATAAACTGTCAAGACTCACGCAGCTGGTAGGTGACAGGGTTAGGAGCGGACCCCAAACCCCAAGTTCCTCCTCCTCTGGTTCAACTGCCATTATTTTGCACGATGTCCATGCTTAATAAATAATAGCTCTCATTATTAGCATTACTGTTAGTATTCTCTAGATTTTAAATTTTCTCTGCTTACCTTACAGGGTTATTGATTTAATAGAAAACTTTGCATAAGTGCAGTGGATCTTTCCTATTTTTAGTGGACTCTGGGTTAATTAGAGTCTTAGTCACTAGTCACTGTACTTGAGTTTTTGGAAATGACTCATTAAAAACATTCCAAAGCAAGATATTTGCCTGCAGCATTTTCATCAGACTGCAATTCTCTGCCCTGATCCTTCATCCTGACAAATGCATTCCAGGAAAAGTATCATATTCCAGGCTCCCTCAAATGAACCCAGTTCTCAAACAAAAAGAGCCACTTGCCTTAATCCTTCTTTAAACACTGAAAATAATTCATAAATAATGTATCTTCATATGGGTTGGCACTGATAGAATTTGAAATATATTCCATATTTTTAAAATTAAAAAATCCAGAGCAGGATTTTTCTCAATTCTGGCACAACTGATCAGCCTCTGTTGTAGCAGGCTGTCCCATGCATCGTGGGATGCTCGGCAGCATCTCTGGCCTCTGAAGCCACAAGCACAGCCCCCTCCCCAGTGCTGACAGCCAAAAACGTTTTCAGAAGTTAATGAATGTCCCCCCAGGGGGCAAACTTGCTTGCAGTTGAGAACCAGTGATCAAGAGCAACATTTTGAAATAGTAATTTACAAGGCTTTCTGTGAGATTTGATTATCAACTCTGTCCTGATGTCTCTATGT
The DNA here is from genome assembly GCA_004027715.1 of Plecturocebus donacophilus. NCBI lineage: Eukaryota > Metazoa > Chordata > Mammalia > Primates > Pitheciidae > Plecturocebus > Plecturocebus donacophilus. Next base: position 32,619 of record PVKP010017946.1, on the reverse strand, counting down.
ACTCTTGGCAGGGGGACAGTGACAATGTAATTGCAGTGCCACACTTTTATTTTGGGCCCAGTGTCTGCATATATAAATGTCTATATAAAATATGTACTATCAGCATCCTATTATGTGCTACTCTACTTGAGATTTATCCATTGAAGCAATGGATGCACAGTCTTTCATCATAATATTAATATTTACTGAATGTTTATTATATGCCACGTACTATGCAAAGGTGTTTTATGTACATTGTCTTAATCAATTCTTATAATGAACCTGTTTTGGAGTAGACATCATTGTCTTCTCATCTCTACAGCGAAGACAATATGAAGGTAAGGAGAGGGAGGCTTAAGTAGATTCAGTTAATTGCACAAAGCCTCACCAGTTGTAAAGGGCAAAGGCAGAGCTAAACCCTGAAGGCTCTCTAACCTCAAGATTAGAGTATTAACCACTAAGTATTAGCTACTAAGTATTAACTACTAAGCTATATAGTACCTAGGGCATAACTTAGCCATGACATGTGACTCCAAAGATAAATAAGTGTTAGTAGTTGAAGCAGCCTCTTTGAAAAAACTTACTTATTCCTTAAATGAGGAAGCAACCTCTTTGAAAAAACTTACTTATTCCTTAAACAAGTAGTTAACAAATACTTAATTGTGTGCCAACAATTCTCCTAAATGCTGGAAGTACCATGGTGGGCAGTGCAGAGAGGAACTCGCATGGTATAAAATCTTCCTGGTACAGAATCTGACTCACTATCAACTACATTGTTTACCTTGTTTCTGAACTTTTCGCAATTTGGCAAAGGTCCAGTTATTCCCGTAAGGAAAAATACATGACTATATCTCTCTCAGGGCTCTGAAAAGTCCTGGAATTAAGACAGTAGTTTGACATTGATTTATCGATCCGTTATCACAAATCTGCAAATGTGCATATTATCATTTGGTACGAGTATGCAAGAAGCTGAAGAAAATCTTAAAACACAAGCTTTGAGCAACCGTTTGACTATGCTCCACAAGGTTTTTTTCTTTCTGTTCAATCTCCAACTTCAACTTTGGATGCAAGCATCACTGCACTTCTAAATGTTGATGGATGTACAGAACATTTTTTGCCAGAGATTCACTCGGGCACAGAAGTCTGAAGCAAACTGAAATATTTTATACACATAAAAAAACAAGACCTCATTCTTTCACAAGCAAAACTCCTTTGACGTCAATAGTAGGCTGGGAACAAAGGATTAAACAGTAGATAGCAAATTTCAAGTAATTACCTAGCCAATGGCATAGAATGTGATTGACTGAGTCCTTGTGCTTGGCATGCAGCTGATTAAATGACTTTTAATTTGCACATCCAGTGGCAAGACTGCCAAGGAATAAGAAATAGAAAAAAAAAGAAAGAGAAAGGGAGAGCCAAGAAGGCAGGGAAGGAGGAAGGGAGTGGGATAGAAAGGGAGAGAGAGAGAGAGACAGAAAGAGAGAGAGAGAAGCAGCTCTCGATGCAAGTTCCCTGGGAATATGGCTAACAGATTGCTAGCATACAAAAGAAAAAAAAAAAGGTCAGCTAGATGGTTTTAAAAAGCTTTGTCAACAGATTCAAACCTGTTCAGGGACTCTGGGTTGGTAAAAGGGGGAAAATGATGCCCTAGCTATATTTGTAGAAAATGTGTGTTTGCATATTTATTGCTACAGGAATTTGAATTTCTTTTTATGCTATTTCCTAACATTTACAGATGGAGCAGAAGTGTGAGCAGCGGGGAGGCAATTTGTTTCTTCCTCAAAGGCTGCAACTCAATTCAGAGAAGAAAAAATTCAGCTTTCAAGAGCAATTAGATTAAATTCACAATGGCTGCTCTGGGCAAGTCTGATTATCTGCTGTGATCCTTTCTTGTGCCATTTTGCAAATAGATGATGAAAAACAGTGATGTCATCACTTCTTCACAATGTTGTTACTACCCCCATGATACTGTGCTTACAGGTCAAATAAGTTAGAAAATTCTGCTTACTCTGTTTGTTTCTGGAAAGTCACAATATATGTTTGTGTGTAAAGGCTCTGAAAAGTCCTGCAGTCAAGATAGTAGTTGAACATTGGTCTCAATCAAGATTTTTCCAATCCTGTATAAACAGAAATGTTTTTCTGATAACCCCTTTTGTTACATCTAATAGCATGGGTGTGCTCTAGAAGCGTTTTAGGAAATGATAAGTTATATGATCTACTCCAGTTATCAATCACAACTTTCATATTTATTTGAAAAAAAAATAGATATAGACAGATTAATTGAACAAGTAATTATTAATCTGTCTCAAAAGTGTTAGTACTTTATCTCATGCATAGAAATGAGTCAGACTCATATAAATATGTTACCTGTCAAATTATAATAGATTCCATTTATTGAGTCCAAAGTGACTAACTATGGACACATCAAGTATTTCATTTGAGCCTAATGACAACAGTAAGAAATAGACGTTTTTAGCCATGTTTTATAGATAAACTAAAGTTCTGAGAATTTTAGTAATTTGCTTACACTCAGCTAGGATATGGTAAAATCCACATTCGAACTCAGACCTCAGTTTAAATCATATGATTTTACTGTATTGCTGTTTTTCTTCTGCCTGGCATAGGCATTAAATAAGGAGGCATGAATTAAAGGGAATGCTTACCACATGTTCTCCGACACCAGGTTTACCCACATCAGTTCATCTGATACATATTTGACATCTGGAATGATACCTGATTTTTACGATGAGGATACATACTTTTGCAGATTTGGGGAGCTGACATTTTATCAACTATCAAAATAGCTTTCAAGAATATGATTAAAATCCAGACTCCCCCAATTTAACATTTTAATTAGGTAAAAATAATTAGTAATTTCATGACTATACATCAAATCAATGTTATACTCCAATGATGTTAATAAAATTCAATGTTTGAGTTATAACTATATATACGTTTAATAATTATAAACTTTAGGAAATTTGTTTTATAATGTGCATTATAAAAATATTAATTAACACAAACTTTTCTTAAGTCTGTAAACACATAGACAAAAAGAAGATACTCTATCAGTCAACATTTTTTTCTGCTGATGAGGATGTTGGATGGATTTTTCAATTACGTAAGTTACGCAACAAGACCTGGTCAACACAGTGACCACTGCCTTGAACAAGAAGATCAAATTTATAGTAAGAGGCAAAACCTAGAGCAAGAAACCACACAGTAAGTATAAAGTTATCAGGGCAAAACATCATGAAGCCTATTTTGAATTACAACTCTAGGCACCTATTAATCACTTATTGTCTCGGATGCCATGCAAGAAAATGATAAATCCTGCCCTGTCTTTGGGGAGATTGCAATACATGAAGCGCTTCCTAAAGAACATCACCACTGGTCAGAAAATTTACAGTGTGAAATAAGCAAACCAAATATTATCTAAGAGGAATCTTGTGTTATCTTTGCTAGCTAGGATTTTCCTTCTTCAGGTAAAAGCACACTGAGTCAGCTTTGCAATGAGCATACTTTCCCTGCTGGATAGAATATGGTAGAAATAACAGTGTTCTGCCTTGCCCTGGTTAAGGGATCTGCCCATGACCCAAGATAAGCTTATTGAATGTTGTTTCCTTTGAGTATGGAATCTTGAAGGAAATGTTACAGGAACAAACAAACAAACAGACAAGATCATAGGCTGATTAACTTCATCCCTGACATCCTAAAGTAATAGCTCATCGACTCTGGCTATAACTTCCCTCTCCCTGTGAGCTTTCTTTCCTCCTCGTGTTTTTCCAAATCTGAGTCCATGGCTTTCACTTGGATCCCTTTAGGCCTCTTATTTACCTTAAATGAATTATTTTTCTGCTTAAGAGAGCAAGATATATTTTCTCTTGCTTGCCATGAAAGACCTATAATTCAAATAGTTTCAGATCAGGAACTTCAGAGAAGTATAATAATGAATGGGACAAAAACAAATATTAAAAGTGAACAAAAATCAGTCCATAGTCTGATTCCAACAAAAATCATAGGCTAAATATAATTAAACATGTAGGGTAGACAAGTATCTTAATATTCACATTGGACAAAGAAGAATTATGCTGTAAGTTCTATCTCAAATGCTACTCAGAGGCAAGCACTTAGGAAGCACCCACTCTACTTTTGGAAATATCCTTCACTTCCTGTGGGGCAAAATTTCAAGAGAGAATGCAAAAAAGAAGGAAGGAAGGAGCAAGACAAATGGAGGTGAGGTAGGATTTTGAATTTTCTTTTTTAATGTTTTAATTTGACTTTCTTTGTCCTTTTTAAAGACAGAGTATTGATCTGTCTCCCAGGCTGGAGTGCAGGCATGATCATAGCTCACTGCAGCCTGGAACTTCAGGGCTCAAGACATCCTCCCACCTTAGCCTTCCAAATAGTTAGACTACAGGTGCAAGCCACTGTGCCATGCTAGTATTTTCCTTTTTGTTGTTGTTGTTGTTTGTTTTTTGTTAGTAGAGATTGAATCTTGCTTTGTTGCTCAGACTGGTCTCAAACTCCTGGCCTCAAGCTATCCTTTTGCCTCAGCTTCCCAAAGTGTTGGGACTACGGATATGAGCCACCACACCTGGCCTCAATTTCTTCATTTTAAGTAGAAGTACACATTGTTAAAATATCGGAACCAAAGCCTTAAAAATAACAAATAAAAGTCTGCCTTGTTAGCTACCCCTTTGTATTAGTTGGCTGTGCTGCCTGGTCTTCTGACAGTACCAATGTGGTACTGACTTCTGGTTTATTTTTTTAATTTATAATTTCAACTTATATTTTAGATTCAGGGGGTATATATGCAGGTTAGTTATATGGGTATATTTTGTGACACTGAGGTTTGGGATACGAATGATCTCATCACTCAAGTAGTGAGCACAGTTTCTCAACCCTTGCTCCCACCCTCCTGCTCATTGTTCCCTATTGTTGCAACTCCTCCCTATTAAGTCTCTTGTTGCCACGGTTACCTCCATGAGTAACCAGTGTTTAGCTCCCACTTACAAGTGAGAACATGCAATATTTGGTTTTCCATTCCTGCTTTAGTTTGCTTAGGATAATGGCCTCCCACTGAATCCATATTGCTGCAAAGGATGTTACTTCATTTCATTTTATGCCTGCATAGTATTCCACAGGTAGCTTATGTACCACATTTCCTGTAGCCAGTCCACCGTTGATGGCAACTAGGTTGATTCCATGTCTTTGCTATCAAGAATAGTGCTGCAATGAATATGTAAGTGCATGTGTCTTTTTGGTAGAACGATTTACTTTCTTTTGGATATCCACCCAGCAATCGGGTTGCCAGGTCAAATGGTAGTTCTGTTTTAAGTTCTTTGAGAAATCTCCAAATTGCCTTCCACAGTGGCTGAACTAACTTACATTCCCATCAACAGTGTATGTGTTCCCTTCCTTTTTCTTTGCAGCCTAAGCAGCATCTGCTGTTTTTGACGTTTAATAATTGACATTCTGACTGTTGTATGTTGTCTCATTGTGGTTTTCATTTGCATGTTCCTGATGATTAGTTATGTGGAACATTATTTCACACTTTTATTGGTTGCTTGTATGTCTTCTTTTGAGAAGTGATTGTTCATATCTTCTGCCTACTTTTTAATAGGGGTTATTTGTTTTGCACTTGTTTAATTGTTTAAGTTCCTTATAGATTGTGGATATTAGACCTTTGTTGGATGCGCAATTTGTGAATACTTTCTCCTATTCTGGAAGTTATCTGTTTACTCTGTTGATAGCTTCTTTTGCTGTACAGAAGCTCTTTAATTAGATCCCACTTGTCCATTTTTGTTTTTGTTGCAATTACTTTTGGAGACTTAGTAATAAATTCTCTCCTAAGGTTGATGTCCAGAATGGCGTTTCCTAGGTTTCCTTCCAGGATTCTTATAATTTGAGGTTTTACATTTAAATTTTAATCCATCTTGAGTTAATTTTTGCACATAGTAAAGGGTAGGAGTCCAGTTTTCTTCTTCTGCATATGGCTAGCCATCTATACTAGCACAATTTGTGAATAGGAAGTCCTTTTCTCATTGCTTATTTTTTTCATATTTGTCAAAGATCAGATGGCTGTAGGTATGTGGCTTTATTTCTGGGTTCTCTATTCTGCTCCATTCATCTATGTTTTTGTAACATAGATGTATGTTACAAAACAATACAGTAACCATATTGTTTTGGTTACTGTAGACTTATAGTATAGTTTGAAGTCAGGTAATCCAATGCCTCTGGTGTGTTGTTGCTTTTGCTTAAGATTGCTTTGGGTATTTGGGCTCTTTTCTGGTTTTATATGACTTTTAGAATAAATTCTAAATAATTTTCAAATGTCTGTGAAAAACAATGTTGCTAGTTTGATAGGAATAGCATTAAACCTATAGATTGCCTTGGGTAGTATGGCCATTTCAACAATATAAATTCTTCCAATCTAGGAGCATAGAATGCTTTTCCATTTGTCTGTGTCATCTATGATTTCTTTCAGCAGTGTTCTGTAGTTCTCCTTCTAGAGGTCTTTCACCTCCTTGGCTTAAATGTGTTTCTAGGTATTTTATTTTATTTTTTGACTATTGTAAATGGTATTATCTTCTTGATTTGGCTGTCAGCTTTAATGTTATTACCTATAGAAATGCTACTGACTTTTGTACATTGATTTTGTATATTGCAACTACTGAATTCATTTATCTCTTCTATGAGCCTTTTGGGAGAGTCTTAAGGATTTTCTAGGTATAGAATCATATCATCAGTGAAGATAGATAGTTTGACTTTTTCTTTTCCTATTTGGATGCCTTTTATTTCTTTCTTTTGTCTAATGACTCTAGCCAAGACTTCCCAGCTTCTGGTTTAAGGATTGCACACAACTGAAGAAGTAATGTCTGAATGGAAATCGAGGTACTCAGAAATAAGGAACTAATGTTGAGTGGGGGGAAATATTAAATGTTCAGTATAAAAGATTAGTGACTGGCACAAAGCAGGCATTTAAAAATTATCTGTTAAATGAATGAGTAAACAAATATGGCACAGTCATAATTACTTTCTCCATTTACATGGCTCTTTATCAGGTCCCACTTCCTTCCTGGACCTAGAAGAAGTCACATTTCAAATTAGGAATCATTCCATGTTGTTACTTCCATGAAATACATATTTAGTGCTTTTTTTCTGTGCCATGGTTTTGTGGAGGAGTGCACTGATTGCTATTATGACTCATTCATCTTGTTCATTGACTCAACTACATTTTATTGAGTTAGTCAAAGCTAGTCACAGTCAATCCAGAGACCTCTTCCTTTTTCTATCTATACTCATGCCTTTAGTGATCTCATCCAGTTTCCTAGCTTTAAATACCATAGATCATATGATATTTAGCTTTAAGTATTATATATATTAATAACTCCAAATTTCATGTCTCTAGTCCAGATTTCTCTCCCAAATTCTAGGCTCATCCAAATATGCAACTGCCTACTTGTCATCTCCACTTGGAAGACTAATAGGCATCTTAAGTTCAACTTGTCCGAAAGGGAAACCAAACCACTTCCTCCTACAGCCTTCCCATTTCAGGAAATGGCAGCTTCATCCCTTCAGTTGGTCAAAAATCTTGGAGCCATTTCTGATTCCTTTTTGTTACAATCTGCATATAATCTACAGAAGATCCTGCTGGCTCTCTAGTCAAACATACCTTGAGTCTGACCACTTCTCACCATTTCCAACACCCAGCACTGGTCTGAATCCCCTCATTTCTTCAGGATTGTTTACTAACTGGTCTTTCTGCATCAGCCCTCACCTGCTAATGATGTATTTTCAATCAGTTTTTAGAGGTTCTTTTTAAATCATAAGTCATGTCATGTCATTTTTCTACTTAAAACCCTCCGAGTGACCCCATTTCATTCACAGTAAAATCCAAGGTCCTGACAATGGTCTTCAATGTTCTAAATAACCCAGCACCACCCATTCATTCCCTCTCTGCTCTACCTCCCCTTCTCCTTCTCACTTGCTCAGGCTTCTGCAGATACGCTGGCCTCTCCCACTTCTCAAATATGCCAGCACATGCTCACCTCTGTGTCTTTGCACTGGCCCTTTCTTCTCCCTGGAATTGTCTTCATCCAGATATACATGTCCATTAGCCACCCCATCAAGTCATTCTCCAACTACCTCCTTCTCAATAAGGATCTCCCTTACTACCATGTTCATTTATTTACATTTTCAAAAACTGGTCAGTTGATCAAATAAAAGAAAGTAACAATGCTATATATTCATCAAGAGTTTTGTGGTTTAAAATATATGTATATGTATGCATTATAAAAAAAAAAGAAAAGAAAGATCAGTAGGCTACACATTAAAATAATAGGGATTATTTCTAGGGCACTGCACTCTTCACCTCAGCATTCTTGAAAACTTCTAATCTGCTTTACTTTTCTTTTCCTCATTATATTCTTCTTTTTTGGACATACAATTTTACATACACTAATATAGTAAGTTACTTACATGTAGCTTTTTTGCCTGATTTATCTTACTTCAATGTAATTTCTACAAGAAAATGGATTTTTTTCCTATTTTGTTCTATTGATATATCCTAAGTGTCTAGGAAAAAGTGCCTGGCTCTGAAATGAAAGACTAAGAATATCTTCCCTCAAGGAATTTGCAATCTAGTGGTTTATCTTCTTGGAATGTGATCCTCTTATAAAATTACCTTTTGCTAATAATAAATTTTCATTCCTATGTAAGGTAAACTGTGCCTTAGCCATCCCGGGAGATGAACTGGTCAAGGCCATTTGAAGGAGAAAATGAGAAGCATTTATTTATTTTACCAAAGGAGATCTGTTGGCTGTTCTAAGCCCCTTTTCTAAAAACAGAAGCCTCAGCTCCTCCTCTATTTATATTGGCAGGTAATGTAACTGATCTTAGTAGAAACTAGACATAGAAACTAGAAATAATGACTTACAGCATTATTGTTACTACACTGCTATATCTCTAACATAGAGAATAAATGTGTTTGCATTTTGTGATGCTGAATGCTCACCCATTTCATGACCTCACCATCTGTTTCCATCTGTGGGATATTTTAAATGACCAAATAACATTAAAATCACCTAAAAGGGTTTCTTTATTAGTTATAAACTTTTACAATTCAATTTAAAAAGTTTATAGTCCTTAGCACTGCAAGAACTGCCATTTTACAAAGCACCATCCTGTTCTTTATCACGGGGTCTGACAGCAGCTCTGACCTTTTCAGAACATCTTTACTGAACGAAGAAGATTTTTTAAACAGATAATAAATGACCAGAGCTTTATTGATATTATAATGTGTAATAGTTAAAATAGGTTATAGTTACTAGACCATAGGAAATGAGGCCTTATTATACAATCAACTGTTCCCTGTGTGCCAGCTTCTTTTACTGACAAAACATTTTTTATAAGTTTTAAAACTTGCAGAGCCTATAAAACTGCATAGGAACAAGCTGGATTGCATTCTGCTCAACACATCATCACTGCAATTGTCAGCTAAATTCAAATGCTAGACCTGTTAGGGCCATTGCTGATCTCAGAGAAGAAAAGAACACAGCTGGGTGCTTTAGCTCCCGCAGTACTTCTGGGGTGGGGCTCCCTCTTAGGGGAGAGAAAACAAATCCTAAGATGCCAAATAAGGTTCATTTCTATTGATAGTGTGTTAAGAGGAGTGGTCTAAGGATTTTATCCTAGGATATCTTTATTTGTTCAAAATTAAGAATTATAACTAATGGAGGAAATAAGGTCTTTTTTTACCCTTCCCAGTTCACAGCAAATCTAATTGGTATCAACATCACTCTTCAGCTTGCTAAGCTTAGGTTAGTCTTTTTCATCCAGGAACTAATGTCATTTACAAGGAAGAAGATAACAGGTGCTTCAATGTCCACTGCTTCAAAATATTTTCTGCTCTATCCATGCCCTTGAATCCTAATATATCTTTGTATTCCTTACAGCACCTAAGACTTAACATATGATGCAAGAACTATTTTGGAAAGTTTAACCATTAAGCTATTAGATTTAACTACTTAATTAATATATCTTGTCACAAATATTGATAACAGGTAAATTCTTCTCCTTTTCTTCTTTATCAAAATTGTTTTGAACTTTAATTCCTCCAAATGAATTCTATAAAATATGTTTTAAGTTCACTGAAAAATCTTGTTCAGTGTCATTCCAACTAGTCATTTAATAGATTAATTTGGTAAGAATCAGCAGCCTCATATTATTGAGTTTTCTCATTTACAAATAATGGTCTCTCTCCATTAGATTCAGTTGGATATAGACATTATATATCTGACTATACCTAACAATCAAACCCTGTTCTCCCGACTTATAAAAACTTATTAACCAGAAACTTGTACTATACAATGCAATAATAAAGTCAATACAGGAATTGATGAAGACATTTTTGCTACACATCAATTTTACTATACCAATCAATATCAGAGTGAGATGAAGGATCTGCAATGCAATCATTTAATTTCCCCTTAAACAAGTTTCATTAGACAAGATGACTAGACTTTATCAGTTAACCTAAATATAAACACAAATAATATAGTGTTTGGCAAATGGTACCTTAAAAGGAAAAAAAGTGTGTGGCCAAGGAAATGATGAGTTTTCTTAAATTGTAAATGAGTCTCAACTCTATGAATGGTAAGTTTCTGTGTGGTAACGCTGTCATTCTGGTTAATTTTCTGAGAAGATAACTGCAAATTCATTTGTTAATCTTACTGACTATTGGGGTTATACCTTACTTTAAAAGTAAACGGCCTGTTTATTTGTTAAAGCAGTAAATGTTTTGCAGCTGCAGTTAAAAAATTAACATCTAGCATCTCCAAAAAAATTTACTGGAGCAAATAATCTCTGAACTAAATCTTCAATTCCAGAATCTCGTGGAAATGGAGATTTCTGTCTTTTGGTTCAACAAGTAATGGCATTTTCATTTTGTTTTTTTTATCAACCTTGTTTCATCAAAAGGAAGAAAATACAAAATTTAATATTGGGGATTGTTCAAAGGTTTTTAATAACGAAAAAAAGTCTAAAGCCACAAGATCACTAAACATAAAAAATAAGATAAGTCAACATATAATCTATTTTATATATTTATAAATAAATATATTTGTAGTTGTAATTTATTATGTAACTTATAGAAATCAGTAGCACAAATACCCAGCTTTTTAAAACTGTCTTTATGTTTTTCTGAATCTCACAAAATCAATGCTAAGTATTCTGTTATAAATGATGAATGACAAATTATAGATGGATAGATGCATTAATATACAAATACAGAGAAGACAGAAAGATAGAGATACAGAGATAGAGAACCAGATGGGATAAATAGATACAAAAATAATTAACACCAGGATTTGGGAAACATCTTAGTAAAAACTGCTCATGGTGAAAATGTATCCTACTGGCCCTATTGGTTCTCCTTCTCTGGAGAATGCTGACTGATACAGGTACTGAATAGAACAGGTTCTGCTGGCAACATCTGTGGAAAGAAGCTGAGTGCAAATGTGGACATGGAACAGAAGACAACTCCTTTACAGAATTATTGCAGAGAGCCCAGAAACTTTCCCCAGAACACAGAAATGGCATGTGACAAGCTGGAGCCAACCTCATCTTTATCTTAAGGAACGAGTGACTTCCACTGATTTCTGACTTGCTTTTGGAATGCATTAATCTTTTGTCTCCTTTGACCCAGTCCTAAATTATACTTGACCCTGGTGAGAGGACAGGACTCCCAAAGGATTTTCTCCAGCCATTTTGTTTACTCCAAACCCTTGAGAAAGTTATCTCATCAATCTCACCCTGAGAAACAATTTTAAAGTTACCTTTTCACTCCATAAAAATCACATTCATATTTGAAGTTTTGACATTAGTAAATACTTTCATGCTCCCCAGATTACTTCTTTATTTGTTCACAGAATTATTTATATACATTTGTCTCCTCCATTGTATTTCAGCTCCTCTGGATGTGACCATGATGGGTTCATTTTTGAATCTTCTCCCTCAGCATAGTTCATTGTGCATTGCAAGGGACAGAAGATGACATTTATTAAGTCAACCCACTATATGCATGAGCATGGTTTGCTGCAGTTTTTCTGGCTAAGATTATGAAAAACAGACACTCAGGTTTTCCAAACTGGTTTTTACATCAACACCTTCACATGGGTTCCCTAGAGCTGGAATAATATTCCCTCCGTAATATATATTGGTTCTTTCCGTCACACTACAAGGTCTTTGCTTCAAAATTATCTCCTTAAAGAGGGCCCCCCTTACAACTCAATCATGACAATTGAAGGTGAGCAAGAAAAATAAAGAAGAAAAAAAAAGAGGTCCTCCCTAACCTCATATCCACAGGTGCTCCCTCTCAGCCCTATTGCATACCCACACTACCTTTTTTTTTTTTTTTAATTATACTTTAAGTTCTGGGGTACATGTGCAGAACATGAAGGTTTGTTACATAGCTATACATGTGCCATGGTGGTTTGCTGCACCCATCAACCTGTCATCTGCATTAGATATATATCCTAATGCTCTCCCTCCCTTAGTCCCCCACCCTCTTACAGGCTCCAGTGTGTGATGTTCCCCTCCCTGTGTCCATTTGTTCTCATTGTTCAACTCCCACTTATGAGTGAGAACATGCAGTGTTTGGTTTTCTGTTCTTGTGTTAGTTTGCTGAGAATGATGGCTTCCAGCTTCAATCATGTCCCTGCAAAGGACAAGAACTCATTTTTTATGGTTACATAACATTCCATGGTGTATATGTGCACATTTGCTTTATATCCAGTCTATCATCGATGGGCATTTGAGTTGGTTCCAAGTCTTTGCTATTGTGAACAGTGCCACAATAAACATATGCATGCATGTGTCTTTATAGTAGAATGATTTATAATCCTTTGGGTATACACCCAGTAATGGGATTGCTGGGTCAAATGGTATTTCTATTTCTAGATCCTTGAGGAATCGCCACACTGTCTTCCACAATGGTTGAACTAATTTACACTCCCACCAACAGTGTAAAAGTGTTCCTATTTCTCCACATCCTCTCCAGCATCTGTTGTTTCCTGATTTTTTAATGATCATCATTCTAACTGGTGTGAGATGGTATCTCATTGCCAAACTACCTTTTTAAGCCATTTCATTTTCCTCTCTCTCATTTATTATTTCCTGGAATCCTGTTGTTTATATTTTGCATGTTTGTTCTATTGTCTTTTCCCTATCACTGTAAGGTAAGCTCCCTACATTAAGGGACTTACCTGCTTATTCAACTGGGCACAGCAGGCATGCAGCAAACGCTTGCTGAATAAAGGCTGGATGCTCATGTCACTGGAGGCTTTATTTGGTGGACCTGTCTTAACGGATATCTGAGGACAACACGTATGTAGGAATTCCAAATATGTTAGGCACAGAAGGACCAGAGCTCTACATGTTTCCATACATACATTCGGTCTTCACAACAACCCCATGAGATAGACATTTTCAGTCACATTTCATAGATGAGGAAACTTAGGCTGAAATACAGAGACAGCTAGTAGACAGCAATGCTGAAGTTTGAAGTCAAATCCCACAAATTCCAACATTTATATTTTGGATTTTTTTTTCTTAGACAGGGTCTCACTCTGTTGCCCAGGCTAGAGTGCAGTGGCACGATCTTTGCTCACTGCAACCTCTGCCTCCCAGGTTCAAGCAATTCTCCTGCCTCAGCCTCCAAAGTAGCTGGGATTACAGGCACTCGCCACCACACCCAACTAAATCTTATATTGTTTAGCAGAGACAGGGTTTCACCATGTTGCTTAGAAACCTTAGAGTGTATTCCCAGCATCCTTCTAACATCAGTACACAGGAGATTCTCAACGGATGTTGTTGAACAGAAATGAATCCCAAAATACTCCCCTCCATTAAACTTCCAACTCATTCTTTCAACATGTAGTCATCAAACTCCTATATGCTACTGCAGTGGGTTGAATACTGCTCTCCCCAAAAAATACATCCCCCCAAAACCTGTAAATTCATCCTTATTTGGAGAAAGGGTCTTTATAGATATAATAACGTCAAAGATCTCAAGATGAGATCATTCTGAATTAGAGCGGACCCTAAACACAATGGCAGGTGTCTTTATAAGAGGCAAAAAGATAAAAGACACACAGAGACACAGGGGAAAAGACAGTGTGAAGACTCAAGCAGATACTGGTGGGGTGTTGCCAGAATCCAAGAATGTCAGGAGCCACCAGAAGCTACAAGAAGCAGGAAGGATTCTCCTCTAGAGTCTTTGAACAGAACAAGGCTCTGTTGACACCTCAATTTCAGATTTCTGGCCTCCACACTGTAACAACAACAACAAAAATGTCTGCCCTTTCAAGCCACCAAGTTTGTGGCAGTTTGTCATGGCAGCCCTACAAAACTGACATGGCCATGCTCTCTCAGGGTGAGACCACCAATATAATAAATATGCAGATGATTATATAATATGCTGTCGGGTTGCTCTAAGCGTTATGAATAGGGTTGCCCAATAAAATTAAGGACACCCAGCTAAATCTGAATGTCATATAAACAACAAATAATTGTTCAGCATAAACATGTCCCATATATTGCATGGGACATACTTTTACTAAAAAAATATTTATTCTTTATCTGAAATCCAAAGTTAACTAGGCATATTATATTTCATTTACTAAATGAATCAGCCCTAGCTATGAAGGGTGGTTATGAAAGGCTGCTCTGAGGAGGGGATATCTGAACAGAGACCTGAATGAAATAAAAGTTAAACCATGCAACAGTCAGGGCAATAGTGTTTTAGGCCCAGAGAAGACTGAGGTCAAAAGCAATGGGTGGTGATCTGCTGGATCTGTTTAACTTTATTCAAAGCTACCAACAGCAAGAGAGGAAAATCATAATCTCTCAAAATCTAAAATTTTCCTGAACTAAATGGCAAGAAATCTGTTTTAAAGTATTCACCAAGCTACTGATCTTAGCTTTTAATGAGCTCCTGGACTTAGATTATTAGATGTCAAGCATGCCTGGTGTCCAAGTTTTATGATCCTCTTAAATAACCATAGGTGATCCAGCAAATAATAAAACAATGCAAGACAGCATAGAGCTGCCATGCTAAGAAATGTTGGCATATAATTAAAGCAGAGGCTAATGTTTATGTGATTTTCTCTAACAGATTCATTAACATTATCTTAAGCTATTTTATTGACTTGTAAACTTCTGATACTACTGGCAGCCACTCAAAAAAATGAGGTTTAATTTTTTTTTTTTTAAGCAGGGTCTCGCTCTGCCACCCACGCTAGAGTGTAGAAGCACAATCATCACTTAAGAAATCTACCTCCTGAGTAGCTGCGATTATAGGCACACACCATCATATCCAGATAATTTTTAAAATAATTTTTTATGTAGAGTTGGGGGTCTCGCTATGTTGCCAGAGCTGGTCTTGAACCCTATGTCAAGTGATCCTTCCTTCTGCCACTGCCACACAAAGGGTTGAAATTATACCACTCTGCTCAGCCAATCTTATTTAAACTTTTAAGCTTATTTTTCAATTTACAAAAATGCATGCTCATCTATACAGACACTAGCACACAACTGTTCACAGCAGCATTATTCATAATAGTCAAAAAGCAGATACCTTAAATTTGCCAAATCTAGTGAATAAAAAGATAAGATGTTTGATTACATTTAAATTTCAGATAAACAATGAATCATTTTTTAGTTTAAGCATGTTCCACAAATTATTTGGGGCAAATTAAACAAATTAAATGGGGCATTTAATTTTTGTATTTAATCTGGCAATCCTATCCAAACATCCATTAACTAGTGAATGGATAAGCCAGCTGTGCTACATCCATACAATGGAACATGCTTCAGCCATAAAAGGGAGTGTGGTACTGACACATGCTACAACATGGATGAATCTGAAAAACATTAAGCTAAGTGAAGAAGGCCAGACACAAAAGATCACATATGATAGGATTTCATCTATAAGAAATGTCCAGGAAACACAAATCTGGAGAGTCAGAAAGCAGATTAGTGGTTGCTTGAGGCTGAGGGTGGGAATTGGCATTAATTTTAATGAGGTATGAGGCTTTTTACTGAAGGGATGAAATGTCCTAGAAATGGATTATGGTGGTGATTTCACAATTGGTAAATTTACTAAAAATTAATGAATTGCACACATCAGTGGCTAAATTTTATGGTGAATTATACCTCAGTAAACATTTCTTTAAAAAAATAAATGCTTATTACAGAAAGTCTAATGGTATAGACATGGGGGAAATGTCAAACATTTCTGTCTCCTTCCTCCTTAAGAAAGCCATTATCACCATACAGTCATATTGTGTCTCTCTTTCCATACTTTTTTTTTTTTGCTCATACAAATGAGAATTTACATAGCTTACATGCATATCCTGTACATCCTAATCAGTAACCTGCATTTCTTACTGAATATGTCATGGAATACTTTCAGGTGAATATGTAAAGAGCTATACCATTTTGTTAAATACTTATATAGTATTTCATATAAGGATGTCTTACAATTTATTCAAACAGCCTTTCACTTATTGAAGATTTAGGTTTTATCTTTCACCACTTCTCCTTTTCTCCCTTCCTACTTCCCTCTGCCCACTCATCCTCCCCTTTTTTTCTTCTTCTTGCTTTTTCAAATTAAACTTCAAAATCACACTTGAACATACATTAAAGGGAGTCACTTAAAACTAGCAAAAGATTCCAGGATGAATAAAGAACATCAAGATATCAAAGTATCATTAAAGGTCAAACATTTTTTCTCATATGAATATCATCCTTCTAGATTAATTTAGACTTCATATCAAATGATGCAAAAGTTAAATTATGCATCAGCCATCATGAACATTTGCTTTCTACTTTAAACACAAATGTGTATTTGTGGCCTAGCTACTAGATAAGGTACAGTTCTCAAATATAAGAGGCATGTACTGAGCTGAGTGTGAAGTTCTAAAATATAATGCCAATGGGCTGGAGATTCTCATTCTTTCACCAAGAGCTAGAGACAGATATTAATAGATTTTTTTTTTAAGCGTAGAATTGTTTATCATGTCTCTGGGCACACAGTTAAACTCATGGGGAAAGCTAGTGAGTTGTGAATAATGACAAAATTTATGATGAAATGGGTGATTTACAAGCATCATTATATCATTTAAATACATAAGAGGCAAATACTATGGCTCTATCAGTTTTCCAGCTAAGGAAACTCATGTTTGCGTTGCTTTGCTAAACAGAATCAGGTTTCAGTCGCCAGCTTCAAATATCTAGCTTTTAGTGGCCACACACATTACTGCTCTGTGGAAGAAATGTTTTGGATCAATATTTCAAATAATCTTTCCTGCCCAAGGATGTCCTGAGAATCTTGGGCTACTGAGTTAAATAGATTATCCCTATACTCAAGTAGCAGAGTCTAGGGAGAAAAACAGGAACACCATTAGAAAATCACAGCCAATATAGGAAAGCAATGGTGAGTACTGAGTGCTCAGAGTAAAGTGAGTCAATGATAGAGCTTAGTGAGTACTGACTGCTCACAGTAAAGGGTCTGAGCATTCGGTACTCACTAAGTTCTATCATGAAAGGCTTCTGAGTTGAGTTTTTAAAGATCAATCCATGTGCAATGAGAGGAAGGAATATAGCATTCCAGGAAGAGGAAGCCACATGAGAAAAAACT
Source organism: Plecturocebus donacophilus (assembly GCA_004027715.1). Taxonomy (NCBI): domain Eukaryota; kingdom Metazoa; phylum Chordata; class Mammalia; order Primates; family Pitheciidae; genus Plecturocebus; species Plecturocebus donacophilus. The sequence goes on along the minus strand of PVKP010017946.1, from coordinate 14,936 downwards.
CAGAAGCCAAAAATATCCTAAAGGGCTGGAGGAATGAAAGGTAGATGTTCTTCCAGAGGTGAAGTCATGAGGCAAGAAGAGTCAGGAGATTCGTGAATCATGTGACATACATTCAGATTCAAGTAAAAAAAAAATCTAACTACATAAGGGGATTATATAACAAGGACTTTACTTCATTGAACAAGAAATCTGGAGATAGGGCAGCTGCATGACTGGATACTTCGGTGTTCCAACTGTCTTTGCACACTGTTTCTTACCATCTTTCTGTACTGACTTCTTCAGGTTATTGCTGTTGTGCTCTGGCTTTAGATTCCTGAGTCTCATAATGACTGTTAAAGTTTCAGGCATTTTTTTTCTTTCCTAGCTATATCCAGGGGAAAGTAGGAAAACATCCCTAAATTAACAAAAACCACCCAAGTAGATGATCCTTTGTGTCCTTCTGTATAAAAGTGGGTTACATGCTACTGCCTGAACCAGACACCCAGAAAGAGAAGTGCACATCACAATTGGCTTGGACCAGTCAAGATTCACTAGGTTTCTCCTATAGGGCAGGGCGAATGAATAGAAGGGGAAAATGAGATTATGTTAGGCACGCAGAAGGCAGTGATGAGGAGCTCTGCCACAATCATGTTAGAGCTACAGCCAAGGACTAAATTTAAAGTAGCTTGGACATTACCACATAGCTCACTTTTTCCTAAACGTCAGTCATATGAAGACTATCTTTGCAACCTCTTGCTAATTCATGCAGTATTAAATTTCACAGTTTATTTCCTTTATAACTTTTGCCATATCACTAAACTCTCTGTAATATTGCCTACTTGATATCTCTTTGTAAATTATTACATTTTATACAGAAATAAGTTTTTCAAAAAAATTCATCATTCCCCAAATGGAAAGCGAGCATAACCTGCCATAAATCAAGGTAAATCAAGGGCCTTCAAAAAGGCCATGAAATGTGTATATCGTGAAGAAATACGCATGGATTTCAAAATGTTTTTGCAGCAAATTAAATTTGTACTAACTTGTTATAACATATCTAAACAGAATCTAGTTTGAGGCACTAAGAATGGTAAGACATTAATTTTAAAAGAGCCCCTATCAGAGAAAAATGAATTCTGCTAAAATTAAAGCAAGAGCGATCATCTTATTGATAATGAAGCTTGAGTGAAAGACTGGTGAACTCATTGATGCTTTTTGAAAAGTCTATGAGGACAATGCTCCCATGAAATCAGCTGTTTGGGAAGGGATAACTTGTTTTAAGAAGGAATGAGACAATATTGAAGCTGAAGCCTGCAGCAGTAGACCATCGACATCAATTTGTAAGGAAAAAATTCATCTCGTTTTTGCCCTAATTGAATGGGACCCATGATTAATGGCACAAACAATAGCCAATACCACAGACATCTCAACTGGCTCAACCTGCACAATTCTGATGGAAAAATTAAAGCTAAGCAAACTTTAATTGATTTTAGCACTCCATGTGTGCCAAAATAATTGCACCCAGATCAGCTGCAGACAAGAGCAGAGCTTTCAATGGAAATTTTAAACAAGTGAGATTAAGATTCTGAAGCATTTCTTTGAAGAATTATAACAGGAGATGAAACATGGCTTTATCAGTACAATCCTTTTTTTTTCTTCTGAGATGGGGTCTTGCTATGCTGCCCAGGGTGGTTGTGAATTCCTGGGCTCAAGCAATCATCCCACCTCAGCCTTCCAACATGCTGGGATTACAGGTGTGAGCCACCACCCCCAGCCAACCAGTACAATCCCAAAGACAAAGCACATTCAAAGTAATCGCTACCAAGAGGTGGAAGTGGTCCAGTTACAGCACAAGCCAACTGGTTAAAAGCAAAGGTCATGGCTGTTTTGAGGGATGTTATGAAACAAAAATAATGCTATTAAATTCTAGCTAAAAGCTATTATTTGTTAATGACTCTTAACATGGATACTGCTCCCAATTAGTTAAAAAGGGATGCAAATAACTCATAAGGAAGTTGAGCAATTAGCACAAAACTTAGATTTTCCATTTATCCGATAAGATCCTGAGGAAAGTACCACAAAGGGAATAATTTTCTCGTCATGTGAACTGGTGATAGTTAATGCTGTGTCCACTTAAAGAAATTCTGCATATTTTCCACACTTTGGTGACATCTCTTTGCAGGAAGGGATTACTGTTTGGGTATAAGCAGTGAGTAACATGGTCAGATTTGGGTGTTAGATATTTTTCCCCCTTGGCTGCAGGGGAGAGGATGGATTGAAGTGGGTAGAAACAAGACCAAAAGAGACCCATTAGAAGTTGTGGAGGAACCCAGGAGAAGCAGTACAAATGAGGCACATATAGTAAAAGGCTGGAAGTCAAGAAAAAGCCCTTCTCAAATAATTCCCAGAGCTACTCTTTAAAAAGATCATGATGCCAGTGGCTTCTCATAGCTCAAGTTCAAAGAGACAGCACCTATCCATTCAAGTTCATTATTTCTGCCTTCTGTGTTTGAAATCCACACCATCAGCAGAATTTTGGCATGAAACAAATTTCTGTGAGCTGCCTGTAGGTATAATCCTGTACAGAGTTTCTTAACTTATGGAGTATTTTTAAAATAACCATCTACCAGGACCTTAAAAATCCTTCCTAAATGCGGACTATTTCCAAATGTATAATATCATATATGAATAAGTGTTATGTTAAAGTGGCTTATTTGTACCCAAAATTCAATTACCATTCAACGTAGCATTATTTCTATGAGCAAAACAATCACAAAATATCTGAGAAAACAATTTTAAATAAACCCAAGATTTAACCATTATCTAAGAAAAGGCTCTTCTAAAGAGCCTCTGACCATAACATGGTCTGTTACAGCTGTGGGTACTTTATTTCATTTCTGCACATGCCTATAAAACAGTAGTTCCACTTTGTCTCTGGGGCATGAAAAATTATTAATCACTACTATAGAGGCCACGGCATAAAATATGTATCATCTTCATTCTCTTTTTATGATTTGATCTAAATCTTAATCAGGAAGTAAAGGGGCTCTTTAGCTGTTGATTTGGTCCTTTCAGGCAAAACGAAAACATACATGGTTTAATTTCACAGAAGCACCTCCCATATATTTACCTACTACCACAAAGTGAAGAGCTAATACCTCCAGTCCTGAATATCTGGAGATCCTGACTGCTTTAACCAGCATCTTTTTGTGATTTTTTTTAACTTTTATACTTTTTGAATAGCCTAAGCTCAATGAGTTCAAAACCAAATTAATAATTATTCTAATAAACCAGCCCTTCATTTCCTGCTGATATATCTCCTTCAGTAACAATTACCCTACTAGATTACATGTAATAATAACATGTAACTACCTATTCTGTGTAAAATCCTGTAATAAATGTTTAATTGTCATTTCATTTAATAACAGACTCAATGTGAAACTTTTAATTTTATAGAAACCCCATGCTTAGAAAAACAGTAAAATAACTCATGCTACCAAGACAACATACATAGTAAGTAGTAGAGTGTCTGACTCAAAGCTTTAATCTCCAGTGGAATTTATCATATATTTTTAGCTTCCATTTCCCTGTTGGGAAAATATTGCCTACTTTATGAGTCAGAGCTTTCTTCTCATTATAGATACTGAAAATGTCAAATACTTTCCCAGAATCTGTTGCAGCTAAGACATGCTAGAATGCATATTCTGAGCTCCATCATTCAGAGACATGCACTCCAGACTTTGAATCAAAGTAGTAGTACAAGGAAGGTGTTAGTAACAAAAGGAAGACAAGTGGTACTTGAGAGTAGTGGCTATATCTATTCCCCAGGAGGCAGCAGATAATGGTTTTAGAAGCAGCATCCCAGGGTCACAGCTGCTGGCCTTGGTAGTACAACCTGTGGTATCCAGTCCAAGCGGCCATGATAGTTGTATCACCTAAGGACTACTTTGGGGCATTTTGCCTGGATGCACAAACTCCAAGCCTATTTCTTTGGCTCTCCCAGGGTATCTGTGAATTACACAGTATCTTTTAGTAAATTCCTTTCTGTTTAAACTAATATGCAGTGACTTCTCTTGCTTGCAACTGAGAATCTTGAGTGATAAAAGCTCTTAATACCTATCCAAAATTATCCTAGGGTTACTTTTATTAACTCCTTCTGTCTTCTAATATTCTTTTAAAGTGTATTTTTGTATAAAGAAAATAGTTGGTTTTTCCTTTTGCTTATTTTTAATCCATCTTGAAAATGTCTTTCAAATAGACCATTTGCCATTTACATTTGATGTGATTATTGATATGGTTGTGATAAGTCCACAATTTTACTATTTGTTTTCTAATTCTTTCATTTACTCTTTGTACATCTGTTTTCTTTTCCCTGATTTCATTTGGGTTAATTGAATACTTTTTATCCATTTGTTCACTCATTTATATTAGCATTCTATTTTATTTCCTGTATTTGCTTTTGAGCTGTCCCTCATTGATATGTTTTAAGTGGTTTCCTCAAGTATAGCAATATGTATTCTTCAGTTATCATAAACTACTTGCAATTAACATTGTGTCTCTTCATGAAAAATGTAAGAAACTTACAAAATACTGGTGTAATTTCATTTGCTATCTCCATTCTTTATGCTATTGTCTCATATTTCACTTCTTTATATTTATAAATTATATTTTAATTTAAATAGTAGACATAAACAAAATTTTGAAAAAAATATATTTTTGTATTTATTCATATTATCATTTGTAGATATCTTTATTCATTCCCAGAGATATAATTTCCCTTCAGCCAGAAGAACTTTCTTTAGCATTTCTTGCAAAGCATGTCCATTTTAAAATCTAGAAGTATTTTTATTTTACCATCATTTAAAAAAGATTTTTTGTGGACTAGAATACTGTATTTATAGTCTCTCTCTCTCTCTCTCTCTCTCTCTCTCTCTCTGTACTTAAAAAGGCCTTCTATTTATTGTTTCTGATGAAAAGTCAGTCATCATTTGTATCATTGTTCTCTGATATATGAAATGCCTTTTTCTGTGACTGTTAAGATTTTCTTTTCTTTACCTTTGACTTTAGCATTTTTATCAATTTTACTATAAGGTGTTTAGGGGTGTGTATGTGTTTTATACTTATCTTGCTTGGTATTTGCCGAAAAGCCTGAATCAATGGGCTGCTGTTTCAACACAATTTTTAGATGTTCAGAATTTAAATAATCTTCAAATAATTTTCTGTCCCTTTCTCCATCTCCTGTCCTTATAAGACTTCAATTGTACTTATTAAAAACCATTTGGCACCATCTCAAAAGACATTGAGTCATTTAATTTTTTTTCTCTGTTCTTCAGCTTGGATAATTTCTATTTAATCAGCTTCAAATTAATTGACTCCCTCTGTAGCGCCCCATCTGTAGTTATGTTTATTCAGTGACGTTTTCATGTTAGATATTGTAATTATTTTACTTCTAATTTCTAGAATATCCATTTCTATAGTTTATTTTCTGTGCTAAGTTTTCTCATATGTTCACTCATTATGTTTATCCATTTTTTAAAAAAATGGAGTGTATTAAAAATAGTTCCATTAAAATCTTTATCTACAAATTCCAAAATCTGGACCACCTTGGAGTATATTTCAATCTCCCACTTTTACTGTAGATCAAGTATTGATAAACTTTTTTTGTACAGGGTTAGGTAATAAATATTTTCAGTTTTGTGGGCCTACAGGCTTTGTCACAGCTACTCAACTCTCAACTCTGCTGTTGTAGCACAAAAATAGCCACAGATGAAAAATGGCCAAATTTTATTGGCTATTAAGTTTTAACCTTAATTAAATTGTTAAAAAATTTAATTGTTAACAAATGAGCTGTGTTCCAATAAGACTTTAGCACTAAAACAGGTGGCAGAACACTTTGGCTATGAGACCACTGTTTGCTGATCCTTGATCTAGATTACAGATGACATTTTTACATATCTAGAAATTTTGGATTATATGCTGGTCATTATAAAATGATACACTGTAGGGAGTCTAGTTTATATAGTCATTCTGTTAAAAAAAAAAAAAAAGATGTTGATTCTGGTAGGCAGTTAAATTACCAGTTCTTGATCCTATCAGGTTTGATTTTATGCCTTGTTAGAATAGGTATAACTTGAATTTTTCCTTTGCCATAGGATATGTCCCTTGCTTCTAACCTGTGACCTTTGGGTGTCTCAACTGAGTGCATGAAGTGATCAGCAAAGTGCTTCCAATCTAGCTGCACGGGACTGGCTCTGATAGCTAATTTACCCGTTTCCTTCCCTACATATTCCCCAGCTTCTAACTTGCTACTAATCTAGTCCAAATACTAAAGCTATCTCAATACTAAATTCTATTTTCTGCCTCTTCAACTGAATATAACTACTATTCACTGTTTGGAACAGTCCATGGTCCATTATCAAGAATGCGTTCCCAGAAGCAAAGCCAAAATGAATATGTGCTCATCTAATGTGTTTCTCTTCTTTCAATCCTATATAAGTAGAGTGTATTCATTCTACTTATTTTTACAAAGTTACCTTTAAAACAGTTTCTTCAGGAAGTATTCTAGAAGAAGACATTGTTATCCTAGGAGATGACAGCTCTATGCAAGTTATTGCCCCTGAAGACCTTCTAGTGGGACAAGATGTGGAAGGCAAAGACAGTAATGTTGGTGATCTTGACCCTCTGTAGGCCTAGTCTAATGTATGTCTTTGTATCTTAGGTTTTAACAGAAAAGTTTAAAAATTAAAATTAAAAATTTTAAAAATAGGGAAAAGCTTATAAAGATTTTTAAAAAATATTTTGTACAGTATAATATGCTAGTGTTTTAAGGTAAGTGTTATTACAAAAGTCAAAAAGTTAAAAATTTTAAAAGTTTATACAGTAAAAGTATTACAGTAAGCTAAGGTTAATTTTGTTTTGCACATTAGTGTAGCCTAAGTATACAGAATTTATAAAGTCTATAGTTGTGCATAGTAATGTCTTAGGCCCTCACATTTACTCACCACTCACCCACTGACTCACCAGAGCAACTTCCAGACCTGCAAGCACCATTCATGAGTGCCTTACGCAGGTACACCATTTTTATCATTTATCTGCCCATTAGCTATGCCCTTTAGAGGAAACCTAGTGAATCTTGACTGGCCCAAACCAATTGTGGTGTTTTATTATTTATACCACATTTTTGCTGTATTTTTTCCCTGTTTAGATACACAAATGCTAATCATTGTCTTATAATTGCCTACAATATGCAGTAAAATAACATGCTGTGCAGGTTTGTAACCCAGGAGCAATAGGCTACACTAGAAAGCCTAGGTGGGTATAGGCTATGCCATGTAGGTTTCTATAAGCGCACTTTATGATGTTCTCACAATGTTGAAGCTGCCTGACAATGCATTTCTCAGAATGAATCCCTGTTGTTAAGCTAAGCGTGACTATTTCACCATATCATAAGCTCCATAACCTGGTGACTCTATCAGTCTTTTGTGGTTCAGTTTTCTAGTTTCTGCAAATCTCAGAAATGTCCATTCCATATAGACACTTTCTCTTATTTCCTGGCTAATTTGGGCTTGAGAGAGAACTGTTCCTTAGTCACATTGCAAAAAGGAATGAGCAATGCAGTAATTAATGATTGTCATAGCTCAAGGATGACCCTAAGCTGGTTCAGTTTCACATTTGTCCCTCCACACAAGCTGCCCTGGGGTGGTGGCTTTACCATCACTCTCTCCCTAGGTTTGCAGAGATCCAAATCTAAGTTCTCTTCTGATGGATATTGGGTATCCTGAGGTATCCACATGAGGTAATCAAAGAAGACCAACCGAAGTATGGAAACAGAAACTTTTGTTCTCCCAGTAAGCAGTCAATGAGCAAAGTGTTTGCAGGTGAAAAAGTGAAGACCCATTAGAATTAGTGGGACCATAAGAGCAGGCATGAGCTCTTCCTCCAATAACCTCCAGGCTATGACTCAGCTCTACATGATAAACAATATGATCCTTTGCTATATTCACCCACTTGGATCCATCCACCCAGGTAGTAAGGCCTCGTTTTCCCTACTGAACAGATTCCTTACTCTCTAAGCTCCTCCTTTTAACATTACCCTAATTTTCTTGCCACCTTTCTCTGATTTGGAGAAATTTCTCACCTATATCCACCCCTCTCCCTTGCTTTAGAAATGCTCTCTACATCTTCTCTCTCCAAAATAACTACTTAAGCTTTCAGGATCAATCTGAGTCCTCCAAATCAGAACTTGTTTCAAGATTTTGTTCTATAATTTGCTTCAGATACAAGGAAATGTAAGCAATAATTCCTTCTATCCACTAAAGAGTGCCTAAAGGGTGCTATGGAACCAACCAGCTGGCTATTCTCCCTCTACATTCTTTGCCTAGAGGAAATGATTTTGCTGGGTTAAAGGGTCATCCGAAAGAGGATAGTTTCAAAAAACATGTTGAATTTTAGTCTGGAAAAACATTCACCAATTATAATAGCACAATTGAGTTTCCCCACCTTCAAATTTAAATGAGAGCCTTAGGAAATATAATAACACTCTACTTCACACTTGATCATAAACAAATGGTTCTTATTCCAAAAAGAGCTCCTCCTCATCCATACAATCCCCAAACTCCCCTCCCCCAACATACAGACACACATTCACATCATCTGTCACAAGAGAAAGAATAGCAAATAGAGATATGATCATAAAGAATAATGCATTGATGAAAAATATGATTTCTATAGCACTTGTCCAACCTTCTCAGGTCTTGGCAATGGAAATAAACAGTAACAAATTGTTCTTTGGTGCTGAAGTCATAAAAAGATTGGCTTGCCCTCTGCCTGCTCCTTATGACATTTCTAACATTAAACCCTTCATATACTAGGAGTCTGATATCAAAAAAATATATTAAAAAGCAAAAAAAAAAAACAACACTGCAAGTAAAATAAAACAAATCCTTCATATAGCCCTGAAGCTGAGTTCCAACACTTCTTCTATCATAACTATCTTCTGATGGCCTGGGATTTTTTAGAGGTAAAGGAATTGTCCTATATATAAAATAATAATGAACCAGTGTCATAACCTGGCTATCTTTCTTATTCCTTATATTATATTCTTTATTCTCTTATTTATTCTTTATTCTTTCACACCCCATAGCCATCCTACAAAGAAACTACCTTGGCCACACTTTCAAAACATGTTCAGAATCTAGCCACATCTTTCACGTGTATTGCTATTCTCTTGGTCTGAAGTACCATCATGTCTTGCTTGGATCCTGGATTATTGTAATATATTTCTAAATGGCCTTCCCATTTCTACTCTCAAACTTCTACAACCCATTTTCTGAACAACAGGTATTTTAAACGTAAGACAGATCATATAACTTCTCTGCTGAAACTCTGGCAGTAGCTCTCTGTGTTACTCAGAATGGAACGACGTGCCCCTGTCGCTGATGTAGGTTTACAGGATTCTACCTCGGCTACTTCACTGAACTGATCTCCTACTACGCCTGCACCCTCTCCAGCTGCACCCATCCACAGTAGCCTGCTCACCTTCCTCGGTCATGCTCCCTTGGCACACATGGAAGTCTCTGTTCCAGGACAACCCTCTCAGAAGAGCAGAAGTTGCGGGAGATTTGGAATCAGTGGTAACTTGGTTTGAAAACTGTTTCCATATTTTACTTGACCTTAAACAAAATACTTTTTCACGCTGAATTGATCTCCCACATGCTAAAAATGGAGATAAGCATCTAGCTCACTGGGTCGTTTGTGAAGACTAAGCACAATAGTGACCATAGCACCTGTCACAAAACAGGAACCAGATAAAGTTCGATTTCAGTCTCCCTTTCAGTGTCATTGATGACTGCAATATTTCAAAAGATGGCATTTGTTTAAAACTCAATCAATTTATTTGGTAAAATCTTGATCAATGTTATACCCTCTTCATGTAGAACTTCTCCTAACAGTACTTGACTGCTAAGAGACAGGAAACAGCAGTGTACTTGAGTTTAATTTAAAATATTTTTCTTAGAAAGGAAGTTGCTAGTTATACTCCCTTCCATCCTTCCTTTCTTCTTTCTTCTCTCCCTCCTTCCTCACTTCTTTTCTTTCTCCCTTTTTCTCTCTTTTTTCCCCACTTTTGTCTTCTCTTATTTTCTTCAATTTTTGTAACTTGCCAGACTTGAGTTTTGCTGATTAGGTTTTATTTTCTTTAATCTGATAATTTAGTAAAAAGAAATATAAGCACTGCTAAGAACTTCTTGTTGTTATGTTACAAGGATGAACTGAATTTTCTGTTTTTTATCATTTAAATATATGCCTTTTCCCTGGAAGTTGGTTGAGGAAATTAAGCCAACTGCTATTTGGAGAAAAAAATAAAAATCATTGAAAATAGTTTTCAATAGTTGGCAATGAGGTCATCCTTATTATTAGACATTTTCATGATTCTCTTACTAATATTTCTGATAACATACACAAATATTCATTGTATCACATCGTATCATATTCTATAGTTATTACTTTTAAATATAAGTATGACTCAAATATAAACAAGTATCAAGTTGTTCAGTAATTTCTGCCTCCTGTGCCCACATTTTGAATTTCAGCTAACTGGATGAGATGATGCATGATTTTACCAAAGAAGATACAAAATCAAAATAATTGAAGACGTAATGGGTGGTCTAAAATAACTAAATCAGGAGGTTTGCATATCAAACTACTTCCAGACTCACAAAGGAATGATTACATAAGAGGATTTGGGGATTAAACAAATCTAATTACTGTAGTTATATTGTATGCATTTGCAAACAAAAATAAAAATTATACCCTTAGTTTCACACTTGAAAAAATATCTGATATACAGTTTGGCAGTATATTCTCAAAGCACATATCCTTTCAGTTTTTCTTTACACAATAGGTCTAGGAAAATAGATAATTTTCCAATATCTCCAGCACTATTTCATAAATATAGCAAGGAACAAGAATGCCAAGGTCCCTCCATATTTAATTCTTATGAGAATCTAACATTTAAGTCATTTTTCTAAGGAAAACTTTATGACAAAGTCTAAAATCGTAATAGGAGACTGATAAACTAATGTACTCCCATAAAAGGAAATATTATGACATTAAAAACTCCATTGCAGAAGAGTATTAAATGACATAGAAGAGATTAAAATGGCTTCAGTAAAAGAAATAAGCTACAAAAGAATATGACTTATACAATCTAATCCCGTTTTCATTTTCAAAATCTATATCACGAATAGCTTCCTAGAGAGGCTATAAAAAATTACCATGAACTGATGACTTCCAAAAAACAGAAATTTATTCTCTCAAAGCTCCAGAGGCTAGAGATGAAGTCAATGTGGTGGCAGACGTGGCTGCTTCTGGGGGCTCTCAGGGAGAATCTGTTGTGTACCTTTGTCCTAGCTTCTGGTGATTGCCAGCAGTTCTTGGCAATCCTGTGTGAGGCACCGCTCCAATCTCTGCTTCCACTTTCACATGGTGGCCTTCACTCTGTGTTTCTATGTGTCCTCTGCTCCTCTCAGAAGGACATCAATCATCAGATTAGGCCTGACCTAATCAAATAGGACCTCCTCTTGATGAAATACATCTGCAAAGATTCTATTTCTAAATAAGGTCATATTCTGAGGTTCCTGATAGACATGAATTTTAGGGGTGCAATATATTTCTCTAACTGTCCAGTATGATAAATTAATGCTTATATTAGTCCATTTTCACACTGCTGTAAAAAATGCCTGAGATTGGGTAATTTATAAAGGAAATAGATTTAATTAACTCACAGTTCTGCATGTCTAGGAAGGCCTCAGGAAACTTACAATCATGGCAAGGCAAAAGAGAAGTGTCTTCTTCATAAGGTGACAGGAGAGACAGAGAGTACTGGGAAAACTGTCACTTTTAACACCATCAGATCTCATGAGAAATCCCTCACTATCACAAGAATAGCATGAGGGAAACCACCCCCATGATCCAATCACATCCCACCAGGTCACTCCCTCAACATGTGGGGATTATAATTCAAGATGAGATTTGGGTAAGGACACAGAGCCAACCCATATCAATGCTACTATTGAAAAGACCTGTGGCCAGGCGCAGTGGCTCACGCCTGTAATTCTAGCACTCTGGGAGGCCAAGGTAGGCAGATTGCCTGATGTCAAGAGTTCGAGACCAGTGTGGCCAACATGGTGAAACTCCATCTCTACTAAAAATACAAAAACTTAGCCGGGCATGGTGGTGTGCACCTGTAATCCCAGCTACTCAGGAGGCTGAGGCAAGGGAATTGCTTGAACCGGGGAGGTGGAGGTTGCAGTGAGCTGTGAACACTGCATTCCACCCTGGGCAACAGAGCAAGACTCCATCTCAAAAAAAAAAAAAAAAGACTTATGAAAGATGACAGGTAGATAGAGAAAGAGACAGAATAATTAGAAGGTCCTGTGGTCTGAATGTGTCCCCCAGAAATTCATGTGTTAGAAACGTAATCCTCAGTGTAACAGTGCTTAGAGGTGGGGCCTAACGGGAGGTGTTTGGGTCATGAGGGCTCTGTCTTCCTGAATGGATTAACGCTAACACTAAAAGGGCTTGTGAGAGTGATTCACTCTTCACTGCTCTTCTGCATTGTGAGAACCCAGCACTCACTCTTCCTTGCCCTTCTGCCTCCTGAATGTGAGGCTACAGTTAGAAGGCCCCTGCCAGACGATGGAGCCTTGATCGTAGGCTTCCCAGACACCAGAACGGTGAGAAATACATTTCTGTTTCTTAGAAGCCACCCAGTTTATGCTATTTTAACAACACAAAATGAACTAAGGCAGAAATATATACTCTAAAATGTTAAGCTTGATTATCTTGTGAAGGTGAAATTGCAAGTACGTTTTATCTCCTCTCTTTGCTTTTCTACATTTCCTAATTTTTAAAACAATAAACATATATTCATTTGCAATAAGGACAACCCTACTTCAGAAATTATTCTCATGATAACAATAAAAGGTTGAAAGTCAGAGTTATTTTAAATAACACCTATTCTAAGGAAAATTTTGAATCACTACTGTGAAGAGAAAGTAAACATCCTTGGTCATCAGTAGACGATTTTTAAAAAATTAAACGTAGACACTCCACCTAAAAGTCATTTTATGAACCAACAGTGGTGCAGGTACAAACATAATATGCTGGAACTATTACCACTCCATTTTACAGATGAGAAAACTGGGCACAGAAAGGCATAATAATATTCCCAAAGTCATACATATAAAATGAAGATAATATTAAAAGTGGTAAGTAAGTTCAAACCCAAGCCCTGAATCACTACACAATCAAAGCAGTGTTTTAGGAAAACCAACTGAACAGGAAAACAAACTTGACAGGAAAAAAGAAAAACAGAAAGTGGAGATAAAATGACTTGAGGTGGGATGGTACAATGAAAACAAAGAGAAAAAAAAATCTAGAAATCTCTGTGTTATAGAGTAAACCGTATTCCTTCAAAATTCCCATATTAAAGATCTAACCCCCAGTACCACAAAATGTAATCGTATCTGAAGATAAGGTCATTAAATAGGTCACTACATTACAATGAGGCTGCCAGGATGAATCCTAATCCAGTAGGACTGGTATCCCTGTAAGAAGAGGAGATTAGGATATTAATGCAAACAGAAGGGAGATCACTGAAAATAGAGGAAAGACAGCCAACCAAAAGCCAAGAGAAGCCTCAGAAGAAAGCAACCCTGCCAACCAATGAGACACATTGATCTGACTTCCAGCCTCCAGAATTGTTAGAAAATTAATTTGTTGATTACACTACCCAGTCTGTCATGCTTTCTTACTGCGACCCTAGGAAACAAATGCTCTAGAGGTACAAGCCATTCTGAGGAAACAACTTGACTTACAAATGCATTCGCCGGCAGGGTGCAGTGTGGCTCACGCCTGTAATCCCAGCACTTTGGGAGGCTGAGGTGGGAAGATTGCCTGAGGTCAGGAGTTCAAGACCAGCCTGGCCAACATAGTGAAACCTCGTATCTACTAAATATACAAAAAATGAGCTGGGCGTGGTGTTGGGCACCTGTAATCTCAGCTACTCTGGAGGCTGAGGCAGGAGAATTGCATGAACCCAGGAGGTGTAGGTTGCAGTGAGCTCAGATCATGCCATTGCACTCTAGCCTGGGCAACAAGAGTGAAACTGTCTCAAAAAAAAAAAAAAAAAAAAAAAAAAAACAGAAAGAAAGGAAGAAAAGAAAGAAATGCATTTGCCAATTTGCCCAGGCAGGAATTGAAGCAGGGGTGGAAAAGATGAAGATGTCCAACAGAACTGTGAAATATAAGGACTTCTACTACCAGAAAGGGCCTTCTACTGAAAAATAGGAGAGATGACTTATTTTAGAAGTACCAGCTGTTTTTCTTTATTATTATCCCTGATTTCTAATCTCTACTGGGCCAGAAATTATTTCTACGGCACATGTAAAATTCAGTAATTTACAGAAGATTTTTTCACTTTGGAACTGTCATTATTGTCAAGTTGGGAGTGAATTTTCTACCTTCCAGAAGTTCTGAAATAATGGTATGTGTTAGTCTTCTGTCTTCTGACATTCACAAAATTCTCTTGCAAGTTTCTATTGTTTTTATTAGTTTTAATTATTAAAAAAATTGAATTGTTCAGAAAATACTTTTGCAACGATATATATACCACCAAACTTTAACATTTTACATTTTATTTTCTTTTAATCTTTCTTTCTTTCTTGTTTTTTTTTTTTTTTTTTTTTTTTTTTTTTTTTTTTTTTTTTTTTTTTTTTTTTGAGACGGAGTCTTGCTCTACCACCCAGGCTGTAGTACAATGGTGCGATCTCGGCTCACTGCTGCAACCTCTGCCTCCGAGGTTCAAGCTATTCTTCCGCCTCAGCCTCCCAAGTAGCTGGGATTACAGGTACCCACCACCATGCCCAGCGAATTTTCATATTTTTGTAGAGATAGGG